>JANHGB010048248.1:0-65201 GCA_026283785.1 Coracopsis vasa
GAGTGACTGAGCAGGAACTGACTGAGCAGGATTACTATTGCAACAACACATCATCAGTAGGGTAAAACTAACCTGTCATTAACTGCTAGGCATAATCTTTAATGCAATAAGAGAGAAGCCAGTGGAAACTTACCGGTGATAAAGGAAAACACAGATAGCTATCATTTTGATCACAGACAATCCTGCATTGATTTGCTTTCACAAGCAGTATAAATCTATACAGCTAAATAATACTACACAGTTCAGTATGAGTGGCATTTAAAAGCGGCTGTTGTGAGTTAAATATATAATCCTAATACTGTGCCTCAAAAAAAGCTAGGGGGGATGTGGGGAAACTACCTGGCATTAGTGTTACTAGGACAAATAATTTCAATGACCAACACAAATACACTGTAATAATAATGGCCATAGAGCAAGCAGAGCAGCACTTGAGCAAGACTGTAGCCTTTTCTACCTGCAATTATTTCATATACAGCTGCAGGTACTTTCTTTGGACCAGCTGAAAGTCAGTTCTCGGTGTACTCCTGTCTCTGCCCTCAAGTCATTTCAAAAGTGCTCAAACTATTTTTCTTTCTTCCAGGAGAGCACAAAGGGAAAAACAAACCTAAAAAAACCCATATTCTTGTCTCAGTCACAACAATAAATCATATACTTGCTGTGGGTCCTTATTAATGCCCTGGTGAAAATGAAAGCAAAATAGCTGCTTTGCAGAGTAATGACAACATGCACACAACATCTGCATAGAAACTAGCATTCTGGATACATGGCCAAAGAGGAGGTAAAGAGAAAAGACTGATGACGAGCCCTACTCTGAACCAGTCAGCCACGCAGGACCAAATTCTTGGAATTATAAAACATGGTATGTACCCAGAGACTTCTAAGGGATTTTGAAGACTCGAACACTTCAAAGAGCAGCATTCACAGCTTGCAGAACTGCACTCCAAATGCACAGCTCCTTCCAGAATTCTCCAAAGGAACAGACCCAGAAAATCCCTTTATTGTGATTCTAACTTACTTTTCAAATTGCATTTTACTGAACAACAGTTCCAGACCATGGAGGATCAATGGTGCCATTTTCAACCTCTTAGAAAAAAAACCCAAAACCTCCAGAAAACAGAATCAAAAGGTAAGCTGATGATCCATAACCATGATTTTGCCACAGATTATTGTGCATTTGGTACAAATATCATACAGTTGCTTAATAAACTGCAGACCAAAAAACACTCCAAAGATTTCCAATATTAACATTAGACACCATCTCTTAACTTCAAATTGTAACAGAGTTTTTAAAACACTCCAGATGTGCATATGCCTGCAGGGAAGAAAAGAGGGGCAAATACAATCTACGCACTGTTTTTGATCCTGGAATATCACAGTAAGAAAGAACATTAAAAAAACAGTGCATCAGTTTGGATAATTTCAAAATGCAATTAACTAGCCTTGACTCCCATGGGGGTACATTTTCAAATCCCTTTGAAAAATAAGCCAAAGGTTTTAGTGGATACTGTTAAAAGCAAGCAACAGTTAATGAGAAGAACATTTTTGTTCCATTCATAAAGCTCATCAAACTCATAAATTTGAATAGAGGAATGAAATATCCCTTATGTATTGGTTTAGAGGAACTATAATTGTTACTTACGGCAAACTTAACATGATAAACATTATTTTATCATAAAGTGTTATTAGCTTCCTGGAAATGTCACACATACTATAGAGTATATATAAACTACAGAGTTTATAATATATACTCTCTAGTTTAAGGGAAAGTACTAAGGAGGCCAAAGAGAAAACAGATACAATAAGAAGTTAATTAACTGTTACAGACATACTCTCCTTTAAGATATTAGAGACACATTTTTATAGGGCACATTAGGAAATTAAAGGGACACTTTGCGGTACTTACTGATACTAATGTGTGAAGTTTACACTGGCAGAGAAAAATTGAAATAAATTAGCCAATACAACTATATAATTATTAAACATAGCCAATATAATTATTTATGGGCATGATTCATTAATCAAAGAACTTGAAATATTAGCAGCTATATTGTCAAGGAAAACAATCCACCAGAAACAATGCCTTTGAGCTAAATCCATCAAACTTACATTGCACTGTACTTGATTCAGGAACAGAGATCACCTTTGGTGATGATAAAGACAACATTCAAAACACTTTCTGTGCTTTTCTAAAGCAAAATAATTCTTTCTAGAAGCCAGCACTTTCTCAGACCATTACTGGTTCCTCGCATATCTAGCTGCAGTTAAAAGCAAAAGGTGAGTACTCAGGATCATTTCTGGTCCAAGGGGCTTCCAAAGTCCCACATAAGGCATGAACAACCTGCTCAATACTCCAGACAACCTACAAGGTAAACCCTGAGTACAGTCCTAAGCCAGCAACAGCAAACCAGTTTGAGGGGAAGGAGATAGAAAGTCAACTTAGCATATGTACACTGCAGAACACCACGTATAATAAGCACCTTTTACCCAAAAATCATAATGCAACTCAACACAAGTCAGTCTGCTGTTGACACTGTTGTTCCCCCTGCCTTGCACATTCTTTTCATGCAAAAGCAGTAAGTTAGGTGGGGGTTTTCAATCATTTTGAATCACCAACCAAGATAAATCACTCATTACTTTTAAAGAGAATATGCTTGAGACTATGCAGCATGTGCATTGAAAAACCTTCTATTACCTCTTCAGCTATCTTCAACTTTTCTACTTCAATATGCTGAGGACCAGTAGAGAACAAGGTACTAGTCTAGGGAGGACACAAGAGCAGGCAAGTGTGGTATCAACATCTCTAATCTGCCTGGACAGATGTGCTGACAGGCACAAGTGGCTTTCCAGCAGCAGGGATACCATGTTTGCTTGTATCCACTGGAGATAACATGCTAGCCAGAAAACCTGAGTGTGCGTGAGATCTAATGGCCATTATATACAACAGTCCTAATTTCCTAATTAATGGATCTATACTATTTACCCCATCTAAAAAAATGAAATAATTTGCCTGCCTTGTAGAAGCAGCTAGCTTTAAGGAAAAGCCATACACATCAGTGGAAAAGAATTCCATCATACATATCACAAATCAACTAGCTGAACTATTGTTTGGCAGGCTGTGAAGCAGCTTTTAAGCTACTGTAGAAGCTCCTGAACAAGAATAATGAGTGGATGTTTGCATTTTCTTTTTTTCTTTCTCATTACGACATATTGGTCTATTCTTATGACACTTGCATTTCCTTTTGTGGACTGCTCTTTCTGTTAGTGTTCTAATGTAAAAACATTAGAATGAAGAGCTGCCAGCAATCAGCATATTACAGATTTCTATGCCTACTATTATATCATAGAATCATGTGGTATTAAGAAAATATAATATATACCATATAAATGTGGTATTAAGAAGAAAAGGCTTAATGAAAAAAATCTGGTTAGAACTTAAAAGTTATGCAGTTGTGTCTATAAAATAATTTTAAAAAAGATGCACATGTAGAATTGATGAAAAATGTCAGTTTAGAAATTACTTTACATTCATATGTTGACAATCAATAGCCTGTTCTTAAATCAGCTTTAAAAGTTCTTTGAACCCCTTAGAATGTATAATGCAATAATTGTATGAGAGACACCTAAATTCATGTGGTCCAACTGGCTTTCATACAGATTTCTGACTTTCCCCCAGAAAACATCAGGAACACCTGCTTCAGCAATGAAAGCTCTTCCAAAAGTCAGAAGCTTCCTCTTGCGTCTGCTGTAGCCTAACTCAAACTGGGGGGAGAAGCCACACTGAAAGAAGCAGGTGCTGGTGAGAGAATGAGATGTCGAATCCTCCTAGAAAATATGTTGAAGGAAAGAAATTGTGCTCAGGGAGATGAAAGCAGCATTTAGATTTGCCTTTCACTGTGTGAGAATCAAGCACCTTCATCTAAATGTTTACAGGGTTTAGTCCTATGTTTTGTCTGAAAAGAACTTCTGAAGCATCTCTCATGACTGTAGGTATTTAAGTAACCGTTGTCAGACAAAATAAGCAGAACCTCTTTAATATGCAAAGATGATCAGCAGAGCCAAAAACAAGACAAAGAGCACTGTGACACTGCTTTGGGAGGGAGTGGGCAATAGCATGAGAACATCACACACAGTCAAGGAAAATCAGAGAAGAAAGAAGTGATAACCTTGACCTCAAGGACTAAGAACCACTGAGGATCTTATCATCAAACTATACAGCATCAGCGCTGAAGTATCATATGCTCAGTGCTAATTAAGTACTATAAACCAACAATTTTGTATGATTAATAAAGTGCACAAATTAATCATTATCAATAAGGCTGTTGTTAATTATTTTAGTAAGATTAATCTTCTAAATACTCAATACAGTGGTCTGTAACTCCCTATGCTCTATCCATATATACTCACCTGCAACAGCATTATAGTAAAGGTGCATTAGGTGAGATTACAGAATACATTGGCTAGTCTTCAGAAAATCATTTAAATGCATATCAAGTTGTAAATAACATGACTAATCCCACTAAATGCAACAGAATTACTTATCTGAATAGGTGCAGCATTAGGAAGTTTTGCTTATCATGTGAAGTTTTGATGTCAGATCTTAAATTATAACTTTTTAATGTTTTGAATAATCAGAAAAAAAAACCCCACCACTAGTACCATGGAATAGTAACAGTGACATCACAAAATTCCATCACAGGCCTGCCTTTCTGTCAGTAAAAACAAATTAACCCTACTCAGTAGAGTATGACCTATTTTATTATCCTGAGTATCTCATGCTACTATGGTCTGTGATGCTATATTTTGATGTCTCAGAAGCCTCATAACTGTACAAGATTTATTCCAAATAGCAAGATAAGAATTAAGGAACTCATTCCCAAAATTTACAAGCAAGCTTTCTGCCCAATCCCTTGAGAATACTTTTTCAGCAGTGTCTTGTTCTAAGCAGGACCAGCATCATGAACTGATGTGAAGACCGAGTGGGTACTGAAGAAGAAGGAGCAAAAGTTACGGGAGCAACAGACAGAAAATCATCAAGCCCTATCCAGTCCAGCCTGCACAGGTCACAGTCCTCATTAGAATTGGGAAGGAAAGTAAGGAGAGTGGCCACTTACTCCTGGCTGCATGTATTTCTTTGCTCAGTTGTCAGGCTTGCCAGGTAAGTTCAACACATGCAGTCAAAAATAGCTGTGGACAGGGCAGAGGCACAAACTGAGAGAGCCACTAACTACACCCTTAAATATTTCTCAGTCTACAGTAGATGAAAAATATCAAAATGGTAACAGTGTGATTTTGAGAGAAAGTTGAAACAGTAGTTGTGTTCTAAGAATTTAAGGCAGACATGATTAAAGATGTTATTTTGATTTCTACTTCTTGCTGCTTTGATTTTTTTGGAAATTCTCCCAGAACATTTTGGGTTGGTCTCTTTACATTTCCTCAATCGGTCTATGGAGATTTCTAAAATCCAAGCTACAAATTAAGACGTGTATTTTATGATCACATCTAACACTAGGCACTATTAATAAGGGAAAACTTGATGCATTTGTATTAGTCAGAATCCCATAATCCACAGAGGCAGTTTGGGTTGACTGAAAAACAATTCTCTGTAGACAGTACACAGACTAAAACACTGAACACTTCTTACAACCTTTCATAGTATTAGGCAAAGGTCTGTCTTCAGAAGACTAAGCAGCAAACTGCTCAGTCCTTCATATTCCCTCATGCTGTAGTTAAACAGAGAACACTAAACTGGTAAGATATCACATGAAGTCATCTAGCTTATTGTTGGCTAGCCATGAGAAACTAGGTAAGTGATTTGATTTTAAAATAAGTTCTTCTTTCACCAAAATGCTGAAGCTTAACAGTTTTCTGTTTACTGTTCCTGGGAAAGTGGGATAAAAGGTACTCTCAGGTTCAAGAGCAAGTTTCTTTACATGTCCTTCTTACAGGATTTTTTCATGTCATCTTGACCATTTAATTAATTCCTCATCTGTCTGATTCTGTCTGTTATCTCTTCTCTTATATGTAGATTACAAGCTTTGTAACACAGGGCCAATCACTTCTAATGTATGCTCCTCTGCACGGCACAACAGGTGCAGGGCCCAGGAACAAGAGTTTCCAAACACTGCAATAAAACCATTGACAGTCACCAGTTAAGCTGCTTCTCATTGATGAACACACTATATCAAGTTATCTTTTAATGAATAACAGAACACAGTCAAACTGAAGATTACATTCCACCTTCAGTGTCGTGCTTTGGGCCTTGATTAAAATCTGTCAGGTTCTAGCATTTTAATGAAGCAGTGCAACGATATACAGGTTTTCGTAGCTTTGCTCATACTGAAAATCCATTTACAGACTGAGTAGCCATATGTAATTGTACGGTTCCCCATCAAGAAAAGCATCTTTGAGAAGCTTGCTTAGCCAGAATTACAGATAAGCATCAAATATCCTAACAGCTGGAGGAGTAGGCATGAATGAGAAAGCACTTTTCTTTCGATGTCTGGTAATTAAAAAGTTTGAGCCAGCTCAGCCTCTACAATACACATTTGGACACTGCATAGGACAATGAGCCCTGGAGTCACCAGTTATAAAATGTCTATGCTCCATCACAACAGGAATAAAGATGTATTGAATATATTCAATAGACATTAATTTGTCAAATAGCTTAGGGTGATTTTTCTGCTTCCTAAAGAAAGAGGAGGGCTTGAAAGGAAGTCCCTCAGGCTGCAAACAGGAGTTTATCATACTCTGCTGCCTTTTGAATTGTGTAACAACTTCTCTTTTTATCTCTACCTGATTTATGGCACCATAGAAAGCTAAACTACTAATTTAAGTATATGTCAGCAGCATCAGAGGCTCCTTTTCCAGATTTTAACTCCATTCTCAATATGCCCCTCAGTGTCAATACAGCAAATGTTTTCAGAAAGCAAACTGCTCTATAGATCAAATAAAGATCACAGCACTCAAGTCTGCAGTCAAGAGAAAGACATTTGCTTCCCACATTCTGAGGGTGTGCCTTCACAATGAAATGTGCCTTTGCAATTCAATGAAACAAACTACAGAAGCAGCACTTCTAATCCTTTTCTCACTCAAAATTCTATGGTAGGAAGGAAGATATGGCTTATGCTAGTGTATCTAACATCTGAACTTTAAATTCAAACCGATGTTAAGGCACCTCTATCCTGATCATCTGTATTTTTGTCAGATAATAAGAACAGATGGTGATATTTGATACAGAATAATCAGCTAACTTAGAGAAGAGTAGGGTATACATTTTTATAACAAGGTACCTGATAAATAAAACTTCCAATGGAAAGAGAATACTGGCAATAACACCCATATAACAGAAAAATAAAACTAATTCAAAAAAAGAGCAAGTTAAGGCACATTGTAGAAACCACAGTGCTTCCAACCTTTACGCTATTGGAATTACATTTGCAAAACAGAATTGCAAAAAGGTGACTTTCCCATAGCTAATAAAATGCCAGCAAACTGCTCTTGAATGTCCTGTTCTTAACCTAGAGAATCATTTTGCAGTAATACATGTATTATCAAAAAAAATTGGAACTAAAGCTGTTCAGGAATTTTTTATCAAGTGCTCTTCTTCAAAACTTTTAATTTTTATTAACTTTAATACTGAATATTTGGCAGAGAAGCCTTCATTGATTTCCAAAAAAAAAAAAAAAAATTCTGAACTGTCCAATTTCTATGACACTTTTCAGAGAGAAAATGAACCCATTTTTTCATTATGTTTTGATTTCAGAAGATTAGAACTTTAAAAAGCCTTATGCTAACAATAGCAAGCTTTGATTGCTGATTTCTCTTTACTAACTTTAGAACTAAATTATATTACAGAGATTATTTTCACCCTTCCTTCTGAATGTATTTTTACTTAGGAAAAGAGTTATAGCTACCATAATGGCATCTCAGCTGTGCTGAAAATGAGGAAAGAACTTTATTTAACAGAACAGGATACAATAAAACTTGCTTTGTTTTGTCTGATATGTTGTGTATGAGAAAATACCCATCAACCACAATGGGTCAATAGTGAGTTCACAATAAATTGAGTTAGCTTCTAGCTCAGCACATCTCAGAAAACGAAACCTTTCTCTGTGCAGTCTTTAAATGAGCTTTCTCAAATACATAGTACAGTCTGTGCAATTCATATTATATGTGCTATTCATATTATATTACAAAACAGTCCAGATTGTCCTTAGCACAGGATATTTAGGATTGTGGGATAACCTGGATTTGGTGTCAATGCAAATTCATTGGATTGTGGTATTCCAGAGCTGAAAACTTTTTGTTGTGCCACTACCACTCTATTTTGTTCATTGGTCAGATTGTACACAAGTTTCACCTGAGATTAGCAGTACTGCAAGAGCTCCGCCTATATGCAAACAACCAAAAGGCAACATGAACACAACTACATAACAGGAGCAACAACTGATGGGCTCATCTGGTCTTTTGTCAGGCTTACCTTTCTAGGATAAATGGATCACTCATATCATAGAGTAACTGTCACCAGCATAGAATAATAAACTTATTCAGGCTGGAAGGAATTCACAGTTGTTGTGTAGGCCAAACTCCTGTGCAAAGCAGGATCAATGGAGAAATATTTGTATCAGTCAAATATACATTTGTGTTAAAATATATACAAACATAGTAAATTTCCCTGCTAGCTTTCATCCTTGTAGATTCTATAAAACTTGGCATCTTTACTATTAAAGACAATAAGCAAAACTAACAGCATCAGTAGAAAGGTCTTCCAAAGAAAATGCTAGTCTGCTTGGTAGTCTAGCATGACACCTGTTTCTTTGAGCTTATGTACTGATTTCTCAGCAGGAAGACAAGAACTGAAAGTATGTTTATTTGAACAGCTGAAGAACAGTGCAAAACATTTATGGTGGGAAGCCCCTGACCTACAAGAATCTTGTCTGCTCTCAGCTGTTTTTAAAACCTGCATAAATTTGAAACTCTGTCACATATAACAAAGAATTAGGAATTTCTTGTTTAGTAAAGCGAAAGATCCAAGGTTTCAAACAGAAATTAAAGAAGATAAAAATAGTACTTATTTCCTTTTGTCTCTACATGACTTAGAGATAATAATCCCTGCCAAAATAATGTTTTCTTCGTTTTCTTCACATCTTTCAGCTGGGGACCAAGCTTAGAACAAATAATAAGCTAGGAGAAGGTAAATGAAGTGTAGTATACAATTCATGGTGGACAGGCAATGCCTAACATCACATTTTGAATTCTTGGTCACAAGGAAGTAGTTCTGAAGAAAATGTGCGTGTTCAGCCTGCATTTGAAACGAAAAACACCACTAGGTAAAGAAAGAAAAGAATTTGAAAAATTCTTCAGTGCAGAATCACTTGCAAATGTAAGAAAAAGCATTTCTGACTTGAAAACAAGAGAAGGAAAGAAAAGAAGAGTTCTTATTTTACTGATGAAAACAGTATCATAGAACTCCAGATATGACTTCACACCACATTTGGGTTCATAAACATTTGTCACATTTTAAATACAGACCACCATGATGGTCATAAGCAAGCACTATATAGATTCATTCAAGTGTGGGAAAATACAAATGGGAGGGGTAATGAAATTTGTGCTGACCTTTGTTCCAAGTTCCCAAGAATAAATACATAGCAAACTGTAGCTCACATTGTGGCAAGTTTTATGATGCCCTACATTTGATTTGTTAACTAGGCTGTACTCAATAACAACCACAGAAACGAGTTAGGATATAATTAAAGAATTGCTCAGTAATTCTAAGACAAAACCCACTTAAGTGTAAGCTATTTTTTTCATCAGTGCAATGCTCAAGACATTTTTTTATTTTCCTCTTCTTTTTTACTTTTATGGTTGGGATTTTCAACAGAATATCAATGTAAACTAAACAAAGCTGAAAGGAAAAAAGCTGTGTTCTTTTTCAGGAACAAAAAAATAGGTCTCCAAAATGCTGTTCCTCACCAGGGATACATACAGTCTTAGGGACTATATGCTTTTATATATGTTAAAAATGTTTAAAAATTATTTTTCCTGACTTCACATTTGTTAAAGTAGTGTTTCTCAAAGTATACATGCCATTACCTTGAAAACCATTTCTTTCCTAAAAATACTGCAATTTTTGTATTCTACTACTTTAAAAAAACTCATGTAATAAATATTCTCAGACACTGGAAACATAAAGGCATAAAGTGAAAAATCCACTGCCACAGCCCCACAAAGACACTCAGCTGTGACAGAGATCTTCCAGGAGCATTGCTGATGTTTTAAAATATTTGAACTGCTGCCAGACATGCAATATATGAAATCAGTTTATTGCTAAATGGTGAGATTTTCTAGAGAAAGGTCCAACCCTCATGAAGCTCACAGGCAGCTACTATAGATTATACAACACAATAGAAACACAGAATGTGGCTGATGTAGATATGAGTGAAAAAGTTTTTCTAAGAATTAAGGGCATATAAACAAATACTTCAAAGAGAAATTACTAAATTTTTCCCAGAATTAGAAAGAACAAGGTGGTTCAAACTTCCCTGCAGACAGAAACAGGATTTCTGCATTATCTTTCTTGCATAATAATTCACCACTGATCAAAATAAAACCTTTGCAATCATTTATCATTTGAGACAGCTCTTTTCTGCTCTAAACCTGGAGAATAAACTTTTCCAAATCTTTTCTTCACCAAACATGAAAGACACCATTTCCTCAGTCACATCATCTTATTCCATTGTGAAAAGTAGAGGTTGGGCCATTTTCATAACACTGTCTATGCTTTTTTCCCAAGCATTCCCAAGAATGCACTCCTCCTTGTGGATTCTGCATACTTAGAAGTGAATGAATGAGCCAAGGATGTATTGAATCCCCTTACCTATCAGATTCTTAAGAGATTATCTAGGAAACAAAATGGACCTAGAAGTCTATCATTACTTTTTCCAAAACCTGTCCACGGTGAGGATTCTGAAATAGAGGCAATGATATTTGTCACTTTACCCACAAAACAAGAAGAGAGACTTTATACAGGATGCTGGCATCCTACAGATACCAGCATAAACAGGGGTAGTGTCACAGGCAGACAAAGAGTCATCATTTCATTTACTTTAGCTTGGTTAACTGATAACTTTGATTCAACTTGTCATAGCTCCCTAAAGATAGGAAGCTTGTCACAGAGATTTCCTCCCAGCTCCCATTCTATGGCTGTCACTGCTTAACAGTATGACTATGCCCAAGAATGCTTTTTACATCATAATTTTTACTATATTTGCCATCGAAATACAAAATAAAAACCAGTATGGAACAACTCCTTACTTACTGCCCATTGTTTTGACCTAGGCTTTTCAACAATTTTATAGTCTGTTATTTAAAAACAGTACAATCCAACAATAAGCCCAGGATGAGGACTTCTTTTATCCTCACAAAAAAAAGAAAAAACCCAACCAAAACACCATCTCCTAGTGAAAGCCAAATGTCAGCTCTTAGGAACTAAAAAGAACTCCAACCCCCTCTTGTGACAAACGACCAGAAAACAAGTGCAGTTTCACAATGTGATAGATGCAGTTTGAAGCAGCTTCCATTCAAATAAAATACTCTTACAAATATCAGGAGACTGAAACGAAGTAACTTATTTTGAATTATTTTTGGCTGATTTTTTCTCAACATCGTAACAGATGTCACATGAAGAAAAGCATCACAGTACAGTGACACTATTCTGTTCCGGCTTGCACTTTGGGTAACAGTCATCATGACTTCCTTTAGTCATGGTTGTCCTAACTTAGATAGAAAGGCAGCCATCAGATAAAATTGCACATGGTAAGAACAAGAAGTGTTTATGAGTCAGTATGAATTCCTTCCGCCTTGGTCACTTAAGGACTGTTGCTATGCCTTTCTACACCTCAAGCAGAGGATACAAAAAGCAGCTCCACCTGCTTTATACCATAGAGGAATTTTTCCATGCCATGCAAATACTCAGGTATAATCCAAATCACTCGTGGATATAAAAAGCAGTTTTGGCATAACTTCTTGTTCTAGTGGCACATAATAAACATAGCTTTCATGACCACCATAATATTAGCAACTTCTCTTTAATCAGAGCACTTCTAGCATAAACTCTTCCTAAATATGATTTGCAGAAGGGTAAGGGACTAAAAACGGAGGAACACGTGGCAAAATGCCTATTAAAATTTGACCTGGCCTGACATATCCCTGTATCTGCATCTATCTAGATACATATGTGAAACTACTCACAGACTTTGTATCTCAGGAATTACATTTCAACAGTGAACCCTTGGGTTAGATGAAAAGCTTTACCGTGGTCTCTGAGCTTCAGTTCCTGTGAATGCATCATTTCTTGCTCTTGGTGTCCCCTGCTAGACATACAGGCAAACTAGGAACTCAGAACAGTGGGTCTGAGTTATGACACAGTCCTATGTCCTCATCTATCACACCTTCACAAGTCTTCACAAGACTTTCATATCTGCTTACTATTTCTGTCCGCATAGCACTCCAGTGTGGACACTGGCACTGGATGCTGGAGCTATACTTTTGGATGGCTAAAGCTCAAGTGCTGGTTTCACATTTAAAGTAATCTAGTGGTCTCAACAGAGGAAGCAAACCATTTAAGGTGTCCTGGGTTCAGCAGTAGGAGTCATTTTTCTCCTTCTCAGTAGCTGGTGCAGTGCTGTGTTTTTGACTTTCAGCCTGGGAACAGTGCTGATAACACCAATGTTTTTAGTTGTTGCTAAGTAATGTTTACTCCGACCAAGGACTTTCTGAGTCTCATTCTCTGCCAGGGAAGAGGGGAAGTTGGGAGGAAGCAGACACAGGACACCTGACCCAAACTAGCCAAAGGGGTATTCCATGCCACAGCACGTCACGCCCAGTATATAAACTGAGGGCAGTTACCCGGAAGGGCTAGATCACTGCTCAGGTTCGGCTAGGTATCGGTCGGCAGGTGGTGAGTGGTTGTAGTCTCTTCTCTTGTTATTTCCCATATCATTATTATTATTGGTGGTAGCAGTAGTGTTTTGTGTTATACCTTAGTTACTGGACTGTTCATATCTCAACCCATGGGAGTTACATTCTTTTGATTCTCCTCCCTATCTCTTCGGGAGTGCAGGGAGGAAGGGGAGCAGGGGGAGTGAGCAAGCAGCTGTGTGACTCTGAGTTACCAGATGGGCTTAAACCATGACAGTTCCTTGTGGCACCCAACGTTGGGCATGAAGGGTAGAGATAACAACAGATCTGACCAGAGTATGTGTAATTGTATTTGTGATAAGCATTCATTGTTTCGGATTAATAGTCACTCATCACAATGCTGATTTACGTGCTCTCAAAGTTGTTGCTCTTGGTCTTGGAGTTTCAGCATGTTGTACCTTACTGACAGAAGGTATTTACTGTTTTAGCGTTTATTGGCTGGGAGGCTTGGGCTAAGGTTCTTGTTTCATTATACTTTATGGTAGTGACTTGTAATACAATAGACTCATTGATCATGAAACTGATCTGGCTTGCAATTCCGTTGTGGTCATCACCTCTATACTTTAGGAGGTATATAACAGAAGTGTTTAGCAATTACACATCCTTTTTCCCCTCCTCGGGTAGCCAACCTATGAAGGAGACATTCCCTTACACCCCCAGCTCTCCCACCAGACTACAGCATCATTTGAGAGTTCTGAAGGTTTTTAATGGCCTTTGGATACCCTTGAGACCTGCCTCCTGATTGTGATGGGGATCAGCATGTTGGCACACATACAGAGTGTGTTTTACCCATGACCATTTCATCCAATCTTGAAAGTTAAGCAGAGTCAAGTTTGGGTCTTGTCTAGGGTTAGACGACAGTATAGGAGGATCAAGAGATTTTGCCCAAGGCTGGACAGTCATGAGTGGCAGCGTGTGTGGGATAGTATGGGCAAGTATCTAGGCCAGTGGTCCCCTCCAGTGCATTGGAACTTCACCACTGAACAAGTGTAAAATCCAGAAAAATTAGTAAAACAGTTAAATGAGGTGTGTTGTTATCCTGGTCATAACAGAGAGGGACAAATCATGGCAACGTGCTGGGGCTTGGCCTATGCTTACGGAGCCCTGTTCAACACTATCCAGCACCTTCAAAGGGAAAAAGATGTCTCTGGATCTGATGGCAAAGAAACAGACAATGCAGCTACTCCAACTCCAAATACAGCAGCTATACCAGCCCTAGAGACAAGTATAGCAGCTCCTCAAACTCTGACTGCAACAGATAACATAGCTACTCCAGCTCCAAGCACAGCAACTACACCAATCCCAACAAGTACAGCAGCTACACAAACCCCAACAGCAACAGATAACGCAGCTGCTGGTGCTACTCAAACTCTAAGCACAGTGGTTGCACCAACCCCAACAACAGATACTGTAGCCGTTCAAACCACAGTGATAATCACTGCAGCTAAACCAGAGGACCAATTCATGCCAATATCTGTTGCCCCTGTACGCAAGGGGAAGAGCAAAAAAGGCATAAAAAGCAACCCGTACAGTGAAGAAAGATGAAGAAACAATGCACTTACTACCCAGGACAGCATCTGGTCAGGAGTTATTATTACGTGTATCAGAGGAAGAATAAGAAGAGGTGACTTCTTTATCCTGGACCTCAACCGAGCTATGGAATACGTGAAAAGATTTTACCCGTCAACCAGGGGAGCATATCATCAGCTGGTTGCTCCGATATTGGGACAATGGGGCCGATGATCACGAACTAGAATGTAACGAAGCTAAGCAGCTGGGATCACTTGCTAAGGGATAAAGCAATTGCAAAAGAGAAACGATCCCTCAGCCTTTGAAGGCGGCTCTTGGCAGCTGTGAAAGAAAGGTTTCCATACAAGGACAATGTTATGAGTTGTTCGGCCAAGTAGACTACGCTAGAGAAAGGCATCCAGTCTCTGAGGGAATTAGCCATTGTAGAGATGATTTATCGCAGGCTCGATGCTGGGAATGCACCCGTAGTTCCAGATGAACTCGAATGTACATGACCCATGTGGTGGAAAATTACATGGACTGCACCATCATCATACGCCCACTCATTGGCAGCAATAACCTGGAATGACATAGTACCAGCAACAGTGGATGAAGTGATTCGTCAGTTCTGAGAGTTCAAAGACAATCTCACCCCTTCCTTCATTTCAACTCTGGAAAAACTGTCCCAGGAGTTCAAACAATTGAGAGACGATCTATCCAATCTGTCCAGCCCTCCCCCATCTCTGCTTCCATTGTTGCAACCACCCCCACAGGGCATTTGCCACCATCCATGAGTCAGGAAAAAAAAAAGCTTTTGAGCTCTTCAGTACTTTGTATGGTATTCAGGACATTTCAAACTGATAATTATAACACATTCTTCTATTTCATTGAGTAAAAAAGCTTTTTGGAAAGGGAAACAATCTCATTTCTGTTAATTTGTACCAGTAAAATACTATTCTGGTGACCAATAATATATTTAAGAAAATTGCATGATAGAAGCTATGCATATTCAGTGAACTCCCATTTAATGGTAATTTTAGCTTAAATTCTCTCTAGTCTTGTATGGTATTCAGAGATAACATTAAATCATCAGATTTTATAATGGCATCAGATAAAATAATCGTATAAACATCAGATAAAATAATTGCCATCCCTTAGCCAAAGTGATTACCTTCAAATATCTCATTAAACAAGTACTTCATGTATGTGTGAATATGTATATACTTATACAATATATTAAAGAAATAATGTTCAGTTCAGCACTGAATATTTTTTCCTTATTTATGTCTGAGCTTTAATTTAAATTGTGTAAGGCAGAAACTCCAAACCTCTCCGTGAGACATTACACACACACACAAAAAATTAATGTTGTTCTTTTCCCAAATTGCTTCTAGTTCATAAATAATAACAGGCAAATGCTTCAAATATCTGGAAGCATAAGACTTGTAGGAGGTATTTACAGATATTTTTATAAGTAGTAGTCACAGTACATCAGCTGGATTGTTTGAAACTTGTATTGATTGACTGAAAAAGCTCCAGGGACAGTGAGATTCCTAAACAATAACAACATAGAGACAGTCTTTTGAACAAAAACACTAAAGATGTGAATTCAAATTAGTTTTCCTCAAAAGAGATACTCCCTGGGGAGGCAGGGGAGAGAAGTCTTATGTTAGTGCCTATATTAAATCTCAAAGAATGTTTAATTTCCTCTCACTGAAATCTAACTGAAGCAAAACACTCCTCAAAGCCCATTTTTGGCCAGAAACGAGTAAGGTGAAGATCTCAGGAGACTTTCTGTGAGGCTGATATGAAAACTACAGATATATGAGTGGGGCAAGACTTCGTTGCTTTCAAAGATTTTCACAAGTATAGAGGGAGACTGGAAAACCTCCATTAAATGAAGCAGCAAGCAAGTTTTACAAAATTGAATCAGGATATATTCAAACAAAAACCAAGACAGTACCACGGTCAGTGACTGCTCTTTTATCTTTCTTTTAGCTGGTGGGTATTGCAACAGAAAATAGTACAACAAATGAGTATGTAGGTGGGTATGTGTGCAGTTCAGTGACACAACAGACTTTAAAGGAAAAATATCATATGAAAGAAGAAAAGCATAGGTTGTTCATTATTAAGGTAACACTGGTAAAATAAGGATATTTAATTGTTATATGTTGGAAAAAATTAAAAAGAAAAGAAGTCTATTAACTTGTAAGGAGCCTTGTAAGAATCGCATGTGTGCTCAAGCCTATCTTACTACATACCCATTTCTACAAGCTTGGAAAAAGCCACCAAAATGCCAACTGAGAGCTGAGACACAGCTGCACAAATGCAGAGCAATTCTGCATTGCATTTGAACATTGGCTTAAAAAAAAAATAATCTGTGTAACCTTGGTGCATGTCATTAGTTACCATATGTTCTCTTACATCTGCTCTATGTAGAGCAAGTAATTATTTATTTTAGTGGGTTTTATAAATTTGCTGTGTGTCTGGATCCTACTGTCCACAAGGTATGAGCCTTCTCTGAATGTGGGGACTGAACAAGCCCAGTTCAGTCTTCCACGTAGAAAAAACTAGCTATTGAGCCAAATTTCCTCAGCCCCCAGGGTTAAAATCATCAGGGGTAAGGAATATGTTGGCTGAAAATGCTTTTAACACTCTGGCAATTTGCTGTGTTTTTAATGTTTGGCTGTACCAAACTGGCCCAACCTATTGCCAGCATAGCTCAACATGATAATTACAGCAGTAGTGTAGAATAAAAATGAGTTTCACAGAAGAAAAAGAAATACACATTGAAAAGGAAACTCAGAAGGTTGTTCATATGTGTTACAAAAAATATGATGTATTTAACTCTGGTTCCTCTCAGAGAATATAGTTCAACTGATATGTTTATATAAACACTGAGAGATGCTTGAAGTATCAGAAAATATTTAGGGTTGATCAGCATTTTAATTACACTGATCCAGATGAACTACAATTGATACACAACTTATAAAGAGCACCTATTAGCTCTTAGGAAGCTGAAGAACTTGGAGTGTCTTTTACGAGCACTGATAATGAGCTTGAAAACAATCCAGAATGGAATATATGTTTATAAACCTTGCTGATATCATGGAATTTATAAGTCCCACTGTCCTGCTAGTTTGTCTACTCAGCTGAAACATTGACAGTCATGGAAGTTGTAGGCTGCTTTAGAGCAGTAGTCAATTTCAATAATATTGCTGTACTGTGTTTTAGTAAATTGTAGATTTTGTTTTCACATGTCTATTCAAGTGACGAATTCAGTAAGAAATTCAGTCTATGAGGAATTTTAATATTTTTTTCTTTTTTAAATTTCTAAATTACTGCCTCTGAACATCACTATATACATGGCCAACTAGAGTTATTCAAGACAGCATTACTCTCAGTGAGACAATACCCGAATAGTTATTATCTTTCTTTCCATCTGATTTTGACAACCAGCAAACCTCAAATAAAATATCCATAACTTTAAGCATGACTGCTGATGCTGCGCATGGTATTGGTTCTGATGATATTCATATAATAAAACATGTAAAATGCCAATCACTCCTTACCTCCTTCTCCAAAACAAATTATGGAATACTTGGAGTTGTTCAAACCTGTCACAACTTCTCCACCAATATGGATCTAAGATAATTTTATAACTAGTTATTAAATTAAATGTTAAAGTCAACAAGTTGAGAGTAAATTAGAGAATTACATTCACTTGAATATTGAAATAAAATTCTAATTGGTTACATATTTCAAGTTTTTCAATGTGCAACAGTTTATTTATGCTAATTAAAGTTATGTGTATAATGGGGCAAAAAATGCATGTTATCTGTTGCCAAAACATATCCTTCATTAGTCTGTATCGCTTGATTATTTATGCAGAAGGAAATTTAGCAAGTCAAAATACTATTTTTTCATTTTGAATTCTTTCTTTAATTGGGCTAAATACCCCATAGCTCAAATCTGAAGCTAAACAATTTGTTTAATTCAATGGGATTTCAGGGTTTTTTTGTAACTGCCTCCAAAGAGAAAAACTGTTATTTACACAGTTTTATTGGAAATGTTAAGTGAAAAAAAAAATTTAAAATATATTTGGTGTGTTGACAGAATAAAGCTAAAATTTCAGCCAGAAAGGGAACATAATTTTCTCTATGCATATAGAAAGATAGAATAAAGAGTCTAAAATGATCAGAAAAAAAAAATACAATATGAATTAAATAACTCAATTTCATGAGTTACAATCAAGTGAATACCTAGTCATGTTAGATCACATGTAGGGAGAATATCACAAAGAAAAATGTAATCGAAGTTTTCCTATCTCTTTAAATCTCAAAAGGACATTATTCACCATGTTTGTTTCTGTTCTCAAGGTGTATTATTCATCTTGCTTGTTTCTGTTGTGTGAGGGTTTGTTTGTTGTTTTTTTTTTTGGGGGGGGTGTGTTTGATTGGGTTTTTTTGTGTGAGTTTTCTTTTTCCTTCTTTTTAATTACTTTCTTGCAGATTAAACATGTAACAGTAATTGGAATATATTGCAACAATTTGAATTTCACTTGATATGCTTTGAAGCCCACAGGTCAGACACAATTTAGTAAGGCAAAATTTCATACAGAAAATTTATTTCCCATGTGCAACAATTTAAGTGCATTTCCTGCTTGACGTTAATCAACAAAAGTAGAACATGAGAAAACACAAAATCTGTCTTGCAACACACAAGAAATTAAGTTTAACAAATGTTTGGACAAGATTTTATCAGAAAGTTTATCTCCAGTGATGACATTAGAAAACTCTTATCATATGTTATGGTTATTTGTATGGAAATTTATAGCAAGGGGATTTTTTTTAGGATATAACCTTAATGTAGACTTATAGGTTTTGAATTATTTTAAAAATCTGTAGATATATGGATTATGAGAGCAACATCATTTAATCTTCTAATTTCATTCACATGTGATTCCTAATAAAATTTCTTGTTTGAGCATAAAATACCTTCTAGTATTCGAGGAATTCATGCTTACTGTGTTAATTCAGAGGTCAACCTAAAGGTTAAAATAACCTAAAAATTTATACTTAATTTATCATGATGTATTTTATCATGTCAGTCATAAATATTACTTGTTAAGAAAAAGAAAAAGAAAGTAACATTTTATTTGTTATCTGCCAGGTAGGTAGCATGAAGAAAACAGCTCTCATTTCATTATATTCTGTTCAATTCTTAACTGTGCTATCCTTGTTTATTTACAGTAACATTTCAGAAAATGACTTCACGAGGTTTGCAATTACTATAATTTCCTTATATTTCAGAGTTTGCTATCACAGCTAAGATGCTTGCTTTTCAGTTTTGCAGGGAACAGGGGATTCTTTTTTGAGTAAAACCTGCAAGATAAGGGCTCACATGGTCATCCATGTAGCTAACTGTTTCAAAAGAAATCTTTTTTTTTAATTAAACAGTGCCAAAAATGGCTGGTTTATGATCAGTCAATATTAACATGCAACTAAAGGGGAGAAAAAACCCTGGTAAGAAAGATTAAAACAAGAGGAAAACAAAGCAGTAATAAAATTTAAAAAATCAAAAGAGATCAGTGTATTTAGATGATTTAACTGAAATGAAACACAGAAAATGCTAAGACACATTTCTTGTATCCTCTGGTTTCAGATGATGTATAATCAAAAAGCAAGTAGGATTGCACTCTTCCAAAGTCCCTGAAGTTGTGCCTTGTGATTTATACTCTCACAGCAAGCTTTTCTGAGCTATGATCCAGTTTATTTTTACATGGTGCTGTTCAATCTGGGAAAATACCTGCAGCTATATTTAAAACAGTGCCCTAAGCAGTGGTGGGGCTTGGGCACTGCTGCTCAACTGGCTGTACTCCTAAATACTTGTTGCAGGCATAACAGTAGAAATCTAGTGTACTTTTCGGCAATACCAGCTGGCACCCTCCCAGACAAATCATGTGCAAGTTTGGGGGCTAGTGCAGGTCATTCATAAAAGGTTGAGTACATCTGTCTCATTGCAGAAGTTGAGAATTGTTTAATCCTATAGTGATGGGCAGGTTCTGGCAGTTATCATGAGCACCAGAGAAGAGTCTCTTTTCTATATTTTTTTCTATTATAGGTATATTTTCCCTGTACACAGCTCTAGAATTCCTGAAAAGCACTGGAGTAGTCATTTGGCTTGTTTGTTATATTTCCAATAATGAAATCTTAACAAGTTCGCCCTGACTTTTCTCTTTGCTTAAGGGCAAACTAACTGTCTCACAGAGTACCATGAATGTGATATATAATTCATGCAAATTACATGCTTCTCTAAGAACCCTGTTAACTGGGATTGTATTCCTAATTTCAAAATCTCTTCTACAAAAACAAATTCATAATTTAGCTACAGGGAGATCATTGAAAAGCAGCAAAAAAATAAACTAATGTGAAACTACCGTCAGTTCAGGCTAAAGCCTGAAGTACACAAAGTGGACAATTTCAGCATTTACATATTACCAATTTAGTATTCCAAACAATGTGCAAATCAAAAACCACTTATGAAAGGCATCTATGAATAATTTTAAATAGTGATTAATTTCAAGCTTTTTATAATTTGAGAAAGCACAGGTCATGATAAAAAGCCTGATATACAACTTCTATAGAGCTGTTTTACTTAAGACTCTGAAATTCATTCTTAAATTCCTCCTGGTTTACATGTGAAAACATAAGCTGCTGCAGATTGGCTTTTACAGAAGAGTTCTTATTCTATGAATTTAGAGCACCTTTCACAACTCAGTGTTAACCCAGGATGAGAGCCTTTTAGAGCTATAGAAAAGTTCATGGTATCATGGACATCCAGTGAAAGAGTTTCTTTCTCCACATTTTAACTTACACTTGTACCACTTTTTTTTAATTTTCAAATGTATTAGTTAGCTTACATGTAATTTTTCCTCTTTGTATTTCCCGTTTTATTATTGTCCCTGCTCATATTTTATGTTTGTGTGTATGTTCATATGTATATACTCTCTAACACAGAACAATGTATTGCAGAAAAGTATGAAGCATAATTTTTTACTGTAATGCTATATTTAAGGTGTTGACATAAAACTTTATGTTACTCATAAATGCAGCTACTATTTTTTAGCAAGATGGATAAAGAATATGTTATGAACAGATTTGACTCAAAGAGTGTTAACCACCTCCTGACATTGCTGAAGTTTAGAGATAAAAGGTAATATAGCTTTGCTGAGATAACTCATGCTATTCAAAGACATGTAATAGTTTTTAGAAACAATGAAAATCTTTTTTTTTCTGGATTACAACAAAGAGAGTGTTTGTATTTGAACTCCAGCTAATTTTGTTACAACATAGAAAGTCTGATCCACTGAGAATTTTCTATCCAAATAAAGGACTTCAAATTGTCATTGTGGAAATGAGGTGACATTCAAAGTTAATACATGGCAAACTCACGTCTGTCTGTCTTTATTAGAATGTCAATAATACACATTATTCCAATGAGAGGAGACCTTGCCTGAGGAAGGAAAATTCTAAGCCTGTCAGAAGTCAATTTTTCTTTTACAGTGAATGGAAAATCATTTATCCATGTTTAATATTTTCTGTCTGTGTCATTTCAGTTATAACAGCTGGGTTTAGTGGAATGCTTTATTATTTTCTACAACTGGTGGGGAGATACTTCTCCATTGAATGGAGCTTCATTCAATGTGTTGCTTGCGCTACTTGTTTAAAACCAGATGTCTTCCTTTAAGATCTTTAAATAGTCTGTGATATTCGAGAACATTACAGTTCAACAAAATGAATACAGAAGGGGGCCATATGCACCATAGGTTGGTAGAGAAAGGAACTGGTTTAAATAGGACATGTGGAAAACTGTTCCTTATATATGGTTTGAATATATTAACAGATTTGCTATTGCCTTAGTATACAGGAGTGCAGAATATATAGATTGCAAACTTTTGACCAGTATATTTAATTTGCAAGAATTGTATAATTATGTTGTGCTTAAAGAGACACAATGCAAAACAACATTTTTATATTCTTACAGATAACTTTTTTCCGGTGTGGGGAGGGAAATTCCAGTTACTGGTATGACAGTCTTAACACAATAGTCTATTTTTTTTTTCTCTTGGTCATTTCTGGTGTAGGTGTTTTTTGGGAGAGTTACCTGACTGCTATTTTGTACCCAAATTCTGACCTCAGAAAGAAGTCTGTACCCTCTCCAAGAAAGAACATGCCTTATTTCAAAGTTGTAAGAATCCCATACCTGATGTGCTGAACTTTTCGATAGCTTAGGATCTTATTAGAAAGTTTTCTCCAAAAATTTTTTATTTTTTTTTTACACTATCTAAGTAATGAAAAGTAATAATCAATTTTAGTTACAAGTTGACTATGTTTTATGTTCAGGCTTGGGTTTTTTTTGAATCTTTGCTACAAAGACTTTTAAACAAAAGCATTAATAGATAAGGGATTTTACAACTGTTCTTCCTGATATCAGTAGAATAAGATCTGGGTTAATTCTCAGACATCCTTCCTTAACGATTATCGGCATACAGTTTGGGCTGATTTTAGTAAGACCACTTTTCCATACATTGGACATTCCTCACTAGAATCTTGTCAAACAGTATTTGAAGTTTGTATTGGATATATCTCTGTGACAGTTTTGTTAACTATTGGAAGTATTTTAATATGGAAATTGTTAAGGAGTTCATTAGTTCCAACAGGGCAAAGTGGTTCTGTGTATGCAAACCAGATAATTGTGTTTCAAAAATATTAAAACTTTGAACAAAGTGCTTATAGGGGTTTTTTAGGTATGCAAAAGTTTAAGCTGACAGGTTTATGATGCAATATGCAATATACACACATATAACAAATGCATTTATGTCTACACTGTGCTGAAAAAATAAGAGTTGCAGTAATTAATTATCTGTTTCAGTTCAATTTGCTTTCTATTGAGAACATCTCATGCTGTTTTATAGTACTTAATAAAATCTAATCCATTAGACAATGTGATAGAATCTTATAATATATACTGACTGCAGGCCCCCTTTGGTTCTTAAACCAATTTATATGTAGATTATATCCATTTAAATCTCCTCCAAAATAATTTAGTTTACAGTGTCAAACAGTACAAACTAAATACTTCTTGAAGGCCAACATCAAGTCAACAAATTATTTTTATTGTGCTGTTCATGTAAAAAAAGATAATAAAGCTCAAAGAAAAAGGACTAATTTTTTCAAGGTGCATGCTAAAACCACAAAATATAAGTTTGGAACTTGTTCTGAAAGTTCATTGCTAGCATATGTGGAAATACGAATTCATAGGCATAGCAAATGGGAAATTTTCTGGAAAAGAAAACGGAAAAAAACGCCTTTGTTTTACTAACCAAGAATTGATCTGCCCAAAGCAGAATTGCTTGTGAAAAGTATTTTTGATTAAAATAGTATTTTTGTATTTATAAATATATAATAAAATTTATAAATATAATAAAATAGTATTTTTTAAAAAAAGTATTTTTGATTAAAAAGAAATCTGATGTAATTAAAGAGTTGTTTCATTGCCTGTTTTACACAGCTGTTTGGATAGCATAAGTGCTTTCAATTTTTTTTTCTTTGCAAATGTAAATATAGTAAAATAAGAAAATAAAAATAAACAGAAATAAAAAGAAAATTCTTGTATAAAAGTAGTATGTATTAGACAGCTGAGAAGGAAGGTAGAGTTTTATCTATCACTCAGACCCAGAAGGAAAGAAATTCCAAACCACAACTGAATCTTAATAACTGCAGGACAGAAAAACTTCCTCCCACACAGCCTTATGAGAAAATCACACACCATTAATTTGATTGATATGAACTTTACTTATGACAAGCAGAAAACATTAAAAAGAGTAAGTCCTCTATCTCTAAGTTAAATTTTATTATTCTTTTTACAAGTGAACAACTTGCTGCAGTCTTTTTGCTTCTAAAAATGAACAGTGTTCCAGGCATCTTACATGAACAATCTCTACATACCACAATTTTGACTGTTGGTGGCTTTTGCTGTTGAATCCATTACCAGAGACAAGGTCAGAAATCTCAATCCTCTATCTAACAGAAAGGAGCCCTTTAAAATGTTCAATAGCTGACTACATTTGCAAAGGGGGTCTTTGCATGCTACATTATTTGCCTGGCCCCAAAAACTTGTTTAGTATGACCAGAACAAAAGAGTTAAAAACCCAGGGTTTGGTCCTGCACTCTGAGAGATTAAATTTAGGGCTATTCCTCTATGCCTGTAGACAGTGAGAAGACAATAGAAGAAATAAAATAATCTGACTTCTATTTCCAATTTTACACAAAAAATGCTCCTAGAAATCAGAAGATGGGAAAAGTTAGTTAGTACAATTGAAACTGGAAATTTATTTTGTATAATTATGTTTAAATTATAATTACCATGCACACTTACTAAAACATTTCTGAATCTGAGAACACTATTCGCAGACAGAAATGCTTTGTTTAGGACATGTATATCATAGTGCTTTACCCTCAGAGCCATTACCTTATGCATAAATATATGGAATCATAGAATAGTTTTGAATAGAGCAATACAGAAATCATGCTGGCAATATTTTATCAAATACATTCAAACTAAAGATTCCTACACTGTGGCCCAAGTGCCAAAGACGGTCATGGCATTTGCTGAGATCTTTCTTAGAAACTCATTTCATGTTTCAATAGTTCAAAATTTTAAAGCTTATTTTAGTTACCCTAAGCTCCTTTGTAGCCAAGAGGGAGAGAGAGCATCCTGCGTTTTGAGTAAGAGTTTTTTTATAAAGATGGATTTTCTGGGATAAAAGTATAGCAAGCCTGCTACCAAGAAAATCTTTATTTGACTGGAAAGCAAAGCACACACTTATCTAGCACTTGATATGGAAATTTAAGTAATAGAGAGCAAACTTACTGCAACTGTGAGAGAAGAGCTAGGAGTGTTTCTAGGTACTGGCGGCATGACCTGTTTCTCTCTCCATCTCCCCTTATTCATTTAGAAATCCCTAACACTTTCATTATCTTTTTTATTCATATTTCTTTTTAGAACTTATCATGTAAGACAGCTACCCCTAAAGCTGTTCTAAAGCATATGCTTGTGAAGTGAAAGAGAAGAGGGCCCCAAATATGAACAGACATAGCCAGATTAATTGCATTACCGTTTAATGTAATAAATATTCAATTAGTTTTGCTGTGGCTTTTCAATTAAATAAACTCTCCACATTCAATTTAAATGTCAGAAGAATGTGATTGAAACAAGACTTTAACTAAAAATTAAAGTCCATAGATATTTTTTCACTACTTTTATTTAAAAAATATTTCATTTTATGAAATAAAGTAGATTATCTACAATCTTATTTTACGAATTGCAGTGTAAATTGAGTGCATCTCTCCACAGAGGAATAGTTGCAGTAGCATTTAGTGGAAACTACAGATTACTGCACATGAAGATTACCATCTTCTTGTTATTATGTCCTTGAAAACATGTAGAAATTCCTACATGTATACTCACTATCACTTTTAAATAGCAAAATTGAATGAAATAATGATTTTGGAAATATGTTATGAATTTCTAAACATTTTGTGAAAAAAAACCCTAACACCTCTGTATTAAATATTTTCCCTACTATTACAACAAAATAATCATGAGCTCTTTCTGTGTTTGCCAGGTATACTTGAATTTTCCAAGGTTTAATATTTACAATTTCTCACAAGAGTATAAAAATAATGCAAAAAAACATAAATAATTTAAGATCACAAAGCTGATTCAGCTCTGGGCCAGTAACATGTGGCAGTAAAAATATGAGACCAGATTGTTAGCTGCTTTAAGTATTAGAATAGCTCAGCTGATGACAGTGAATATGTGATCCAAGTTTCACAGCTAAGATTTTAGGTCTCTTAAGCTGTTTAGAAAATAACACTGACATTGAGCTAAATTTGTCTTCTTGCCTTCTTCTTTGTTGAAGCAAAGCCACTTGGTCCGATTCTACCATGACACCTCCATTGACTTCTATTGTGAGCTTAAGCTGTTTCAGCTATATTGCTTTTAATAGAGCCACTTTCATGAATAAAAGAAGGTTCTTACAATACTTCCAAGAAATAAGAATGTTTATTGCTACAAAAATAAAGCATCATCTCAGTCTTTACATATAGCTGTCTAAAACTGAATTTGATCAGAGATTCAGCTTTAATAGACTATATTGGGGTTTAGGTGTAATGAATAATTCAGAGGTACTGTAGCTTCATCATTGTAACTATTCATTTTGTAACAAATTGCAAAACCATTAGATTTCATATTTTAGACTATAGGCCCACTTCTTGGTCTAAGCAAACATACTCAAAATATTACCTCAATTTTGTCTCAAATATTGGCCCAAGTTTGATTTTGAAAGAAGAGCAAGAGCATGGCACTGAATGAAAAGTCCACTGACTAGCCTCTTATTTCCTATTTCTAACTCTTGAGGTCTTCTAAGCTGTCACAGTTCACTTATTTGCTAATTTTCAGTAGGTTTCTCTTTCTCTTCCAAGATCCCCTTGCACAGTCTCCACTTTAAAAAATAAATAAGGATTATATTCCTTTAATTCCAAAATCCTACCACCATTGTGAGTGAAGCCATCTTCATTTCTTCTTAACCTGACTGCTGGCAATATTCTTGATGTTGCCTTGTGCTTATACTGGAGAACAGAGAATAGTTACTGCTCACCCTATGTCACTTATGATTCTGCAGACCAGTGTCACATTCACCCTCTCCCTCACAAATTATCTCTTTGCCATGAAGTCACATTTTGATGAGTAATTGATGATTCACCCTTCAGTCAATCCTGTTTCTTTGTGCACCAGTTAAAATGATTCGACATAAATGGATCCTACATACATGATATTTCACACAGTATCTGAGAAACATTATTATTACCTGAATAAAGTTTTTCTTTTCAAACCTTATTTCATTTCTTGTTTCTTGTAAACTCAGTGGGGAAGTTACCATTTATACCACTGGTGACTGACTTCAACCAGTAATACGATTTTTAGTTCTATTTATGGGTTAAGCACTCAATTAGCTGAAAGTGCCAAATTGAAAGGAAACATATTTTTCTCCAATACAGAGGAATGAAAAATGAGCCGTTTCATTTATGACAGAATGTCGGACAATTCAAGAGTTATTTAATTTAAAAAGGAGGGGAAAAAACCAACAGACACTGAACTTTATTAGAACTTTAGCTGATAGATGATATAAAAATGCTTCTTTGAAAACACTGTATACCTTTATTAATAAGCAACCCTGTTTCTCTTATGGGCAATTCTACAGAGCTGTCACAGAATGGAGAGAGATGAACACTGAAATATTACCAGTGGTCAGATTTTTTTTACAGACACAATACACAATTCTTTACAGCACCACAGCTATGGAATAACCATTTTCACCTGTACATTCTTGCAGAAAGGCATGTTTAATAGTCCCTCGTACGAAGAACAAGAAAAAAAGAAAGCCAAAAAAAACCATAAACAAGGACTGACACTGGCTACCCTAGTTTCTCTCAAAACTCTGAGGTCAAGTTGAGTGAGAAAGGTGAGGTTGTATTATCCCAGGGCACCACTTATCATCTGCTTTCATGTGCAATACTTGAGATATCCAGGCTTAAAGTCTTTTCAATAATTCTTCAAGATATTGCAGCTCAAATAGATGTATAATCTACTTTGGCAGAAAAAAATTCTCGCTGTATTTGTGGTGAGTATATTCTCACCCCAGCTAAACCCCAAAATGGAAAGGCAGCAGGGAGCCTAGAGAACTGTGACATCACTTAAGTAAGTACCCTAACCCCTGAGTCAAAGGTACAGGCCAAACCCCAGGGTCCTCAGCTAGATAAAATGCAAAGGCAGAGGGAGAACAAACATAGGTGCCGAAAGCCCCATAGCTAAGGCAGCCCAGAGCTGCAGGGCAAGGATCTTTTCTGTGTTCTTGAAAAGATATTTATCTTTTTTTTTGCAAATACTTATTGCAATCCTGATCACTCTATTGATTGCCAGTGAAAACCCCAATCATTAGGCAAAAGACCAGCAATTCTCAGCTGGTGTGGTCCAGGCAGCACAGGCAGAACAGCTCCTAAAGGCCATGTCCAGGCAGAAACCTCGTGCAGGGTGGGTTGCTCATACCTCAGGGGGCCTTTGCACACTGACTGATATGGTCATGCTGGACAGACAGTAGTCATTATTTCATAAAATTATAGAATCGACTAGGTTACAAAAGACCTTAAAGATCATCAAGTCCAAACTTTACCTCAGGACTGCCAAGTCCACCAATAAACCATGTCACTGAGGAGCTCATCTGCAAGCAATTTGAACACTTCTAAGGACAGTGATTCCACCAATTCCCTGGGCAGCCTGTTCCAATACCTGATCCACCCTCTCGGTGAAGAAATTATTCCTAACATCCAAACCTCCTTTGGTGCAGCTTGAGGCCATTACCTCTTGTCCTATCACTTCTTACCTGGGAGAAGATAACAACCCCCTCCTCACTACAACCTCCTTTCAGGTAGCTGTAGAGAACAATAAGGTCCCCTATGAGCCTTCTCCAGATTAAACACCCCCAGTTCCCTCAGCCGTTCCTCACAAAACTTGTGCTCCAGACCCTCCACCAGCTTTGCTGCCCTTCTCTGGACCCACTCCAGCACCTCAATGTCTCTCTTGTAGTGAGGGACACAGAAATGAACACAGTATTCGAGGTGCCGCCTCACCAGTGCCAATACACGGGGATGATCACTTCCCTGGCCCTGCTGACTACGCTATTTCTGATACAGGCCAGGAGGCTGCTGACCTTCTTGGCCACCTGGACACAAGCTGGCTCATGTTCAGCGGCTGTCAATCAGCACCCCCAGGTCCTTTTCCGCCAAGCAGCTTTCCAGCCACTCTTCCCCAAGCCTGTAGCGTTGCACAGGCTTGTTGTGGCCCAAACACAGGACCTGACATTTTGCCTTGTTGAACCTCATACCCTTGGCCCCAGCCCATTGATCCAGCCTCCCCAGATGCCCCTGCAGAGCTTTCCTATCCTTCAGGAGATCAAGTAATAGTCAGAGTCAGCTAAGCTCTAAAGAAAACACATACACTCTTTCTTTGTTCCCCTCAAGCTGACTTTCACACAATCAGCAGATAGGCTCTCTGTGTAGGAATAACTTCAAAGTAGTAAAATATTTTTGATCAATAGCCTCTCCAAAGAAATGTATCCTGTCCTCTGCTGTTTCTGAGCTCCAGGTCCACTGCTGGCACTTCCCTGATAAACAGGTTGACTGCTGACATGGCTGTCAAGAGCCATGTGTTTTGTCTGTACCTGTCTTGGTTTCACCCTCTAGCTGACTTAGTACCAATAAAATTTATTGCTGAAATTTGTCTGTTTATCTGTATCATGACCAAAATCAAGCAATAAGTGAGGTTTTTTTAAACATCTGAATCACAGGCCTACTTACATCTGAATCAGAGATCACTTTCAGTGTTTAACCTAATAACTGGATTGGGAGCTACAATTTCCTGGTGTTTATTTTGTTTTGTTTTCTTCTCAGTTTCCTACTAAGCAGGTGATTTCCCCCTCATGCCTCCACAGTGGATTAGAGGGAAAACATAATTTAAGCAAAATACCTACCTAGTGCCACCCCCATCTATCAGTTCATCATTTTTGTTCCTAGTAAAATAAAACTTATGACCGCTTGTGAAGCGGATATAAATTCAAATTAAGACCACTTTACTTGTCAGATAAGAAGCTTCATGAGCAATAAGAGCTAATATTTTCAGTGGTAAATGCTGCAAACGAAGCATACATTAGTAAAATTAACTTGAAATTGAATTAATAAATCACTTGGTAAGCAGTAATTTATCGACCCTGAATTGAATATCTATCTTTTGAGCAAACCATATAGTCATTAAGTCAGTATTATGCTTGAGATTTGTCATGGTTTAAGCCCAGCTGGTAACTCAGAACCATGCAGCAGCTGGCTCACTTACCTTCATCCTCACCTGCTCCCAGCAGGAAGGGTTAGAGAATTGAAAGAATGTAAACCCAGTAGGTAAAGGACAGTCCAATAGCTAAAGTATAATACAAAACTACTACTAATAATAATGGAAATAACAAGGGGAGAGAATATAGAATAAAAAAGAGAGGGGGCAGAAAAGTAAACCCAAAAAAACATACAATAAACACAAGTGATACACAATACAATTTCTCATCACACACCGACCAATACTCAGCCCAACCCTACCAGCGATCTGGGCCTCCCAGATGACTCTCCCCAGTTTGTATACTGGGCATGATGTGCTGTTGTATGGAATACCTTTTTGACTAGTTTGGGTCAGGTGTCCTGTTTCTGCTTCCTCCCGACATCTTCTGCCCCTCCTCACTGGCAGAGCATGAAGGACTGAAAAGACCTTGATTGGGGTAAGCATTACTTAACAACAACTAAAACATCGTTGTGCTATTAGCATTGTTCTGAGACTAAAGCTGAAACATAGCACTGCACCAGCTATTAAGAAAGAGAAAAATAACTGTTACATCTCAACCCAGAACAAGATTTCGGTCCAAAGTGGTTTTTACTCTTAATTTATTTGCCCTTCTAGGAAAAAAAAAAACAACAAACCAAAACAAAACCAAACAGAAAGTAACCCAAAACCACCAACAAACAAAAATTCCAAAGTTGTTGGGTTTTTTTTTTCCTTTTATTTACTTCAAGATGCACAAAACCATTGAGGTTTATCTACACAGTATGCAAACTAGACAGTATGTTGTCTAGTATGCATGATAATGACACTGTAGATGCCTAGAATTTATCCATATTGCACTATTCAGCTCATGTCAATACCAATGAAAAGATACAATTTAGGGAAAAAAAACTGAAAAATGCTTTTCCATAAGAGAAAAAAAAAAAAAAAATAAAAAAAAAGGGCAGAAAACCAACTTAACCAACTTCAAAGCCACAGCAAAATCTTCATATTAACAACCTGTGTTTGTCTTATTTAAATGTTTCTAATTTTAAAACTTTCTCTAGAATGAACTTTTCCTTGCACCCTTGCACCGCAATCCCTTCTGAGGTATACCTGCTATGGCACAGACGCAATCATGGCCACAAATGCTTCAAGATGTACCTGCTCTGGCATGGATTTATGTGCAGTCACAGACATTTTGGTGCATCCTGCTCCCACCTGGACTCATCCAAAAGTCACAGTCCCTTTAACTTGAGCTCACACTAGAGTTCTATCCTGTCCTGTACAGCAGCACAGAAACAACAGTGATGCCCCAGCCATCTGCCAGCTCAGGCACATCACCATTACTATTATCAAAATGTTCACAGCCACAGCTTTATATGCTGAGCATGATGCCACATGGTCTGGTCAATTAGGATCAGCTGTTCCAGTTGTGTCCTTTCCCAGCTTCTTGTGCACTCCCAGCCTACTTGCTGATGAGGAGCAGAAAAGACCTTGACTCTGTGCAAGCACTGCTCAGCAGTAAATAAAATGTCAGTGAGTTACCAACACTTTTCAGTACGAATCCAAAACATCGCCCCATACTAGCTACTATGAAGAAAATTAACTATACCTTAGCTGAAACCAGCACATTCCCCCATGTATTTTTAAGTTGTACGTTCTAAACAAGTGATTGTGAGGCTGGAATTCACTTGACTTTAACTTAACCATTTAAAAATTAAGCACCTATTCATTCGTGGTTTTGTAGGCACACTCTTTGTCCAAAAAGTGGGAAACATCTCATCCTACCTGTTCCATGCATTTTTTGATTAAATCACTTTTATTTTGCATATTAAATAGAACAAGTGAAGATACACACATAGTCCAAATGAACAGGAGAAATGTGATACAATTTTACAAAACTAGAAGAAAATGTGAGGAAAATATGTAGAGAGACGCTAGACTTTGCAGACTTTAAAACCTAGTGGATTTATGCTTCCAACTGTGATAGATGGAGGCTGCTGCTTTTGTACAAGAATACCAAAGTCTGAATACCAAAGATGCAAAACCACACACACAAAGAGAACATATGAAAAGCCGTATGAGTCAGCAAAGATAGAGCAGTGCCTTTACCATTGCTCACTTCAATTTAAACAGCATTCTATTAAAGAATAGAACATAGAACCAGTCATACTCTTCATCTCCTATTGATCAGAACTGAAGTTTGCTGGGGAGCATACAACTACCCTCACTCTCACAAGCATATTCACACCAGTAGGTCTCTCAAAGCCTCACATATCTGTTAAGTCCACATGGTATAAATATGTTTGGCCTCTTACCCAGCCACTGTTTTTTCACTCATGAGCGATGCCTTCTCGCTCCATAGATACTTCAGTTCTAGGCTGGCTAACAGAACTTATATATAAACAAACACAACAGAGAGCATAAAGAACGCATTCAGACAGTAAAAAATTTAAGAACACAGCTATTGTGCAGGGCTTGGCCATATAATCGTGCTACCAAGCAAGCTGTTTATACATGACCAGACCATTTTGTTCTCCCTCCATTTCCACACACTTATTTAGATTAATCCTCATGTTTGGGTTTTTTTTCCTTAATCTGGCACTTTCTTTTTCTTAATTATTGTGTAAGAAGTTTCACTGATTCATTCAGTTCCCTTAAAACGTACCACAGTGAATTTTAAACAGCTCCATGGTCACTGGTATCTATTGCTCCATAGGGTTTGTGGTTTTTAGGGCTTTATGCATAATTACTATTAACCAGATATCAAATGACATATCCTTATAAGCCAGATGTTCTTGCATACAAGACATCAGTTTTGTGGAACAGAATCAACATAACCACAGTAAAATTTTTACTCCAGTGATGCATATGTGTTTTAGGATAAGAAAAGATAACTTACCAGCCAAAACTTTTATTGAGAAGCCTAAGCAAGCAGAAAAAGCAGCTGTATGGGACATGCCTTATTTACACAGAAGCTGTTGTAAGGCCCTCAGCTGTTTTGAGGATGTTTTAACTCCTAGAACTTCATCATAGCAACAGACCCTCACCGCCAGACCAGAAAACTTTCAGTTGCCAAATGTAATACATGAAATTAAATCTAGCACTGTTCTTGCCACTTATATCTAAATCTAGGCGCTATTCGTGAAAAATCAGCTGCAGTGAAATTCTTTAATAAACTTCTCAAAACCTCTGCCATTTTTCCATTTTCAGGACAGAATTTCTTGTTAGGGGGCATGGGCCTTTGTTGTTTATTAAAATTGTATTTTTTGAAGGTCAATCTGTTTGGTTTTGATTCAGTAGGGTTTATTTGGTAAAGGTTGACATTTTGTGAATGTCATGACCACCTCAGAGGACATCACTCCTGTAGATCTATTGAGCTAGCATCATACCAACTAGCATTGGTCTTGTGAGCATGGTAGTCATGGAAACATGGAGCTTCCCATGTTCCACTGAAATTGTACAGGTGGCTGTTCTGCTGCAAGCAAGACCTGAGGTATTTCATGAAAAACTAGCTGATTTACTTAGTTTTCGGTGAAGGCAGCGCAGAACACAGCCAACCATAACCCTTCAGAGGACTGAGTATCTGAAAGGCTTTTCATTTACAAGCTGGCCAAAATATAATACAATGTGGTGTTCATAGAATGTTGCAGTGGAATTACTGATTTCAAAAACAGGAATGGTAAGAGAGACTAACCATATTTAAGAAATCTGGATGACAACCATGCTTAACAAAGCTGGATGACAAAAAGAAAAACACTCCTAGATCTTTTGCAGATGTTAATATGTGGTCTACCTTCTTGTTTGCAACTTACAGCACCTTTTTTATTTACTTACCAAAATACAAAAATCTTTCAATGCTCATTAAAGATGAGTACCAGAATGCTTTAGAAGAGGTTGTCTGGTATATGTAGGTTTTGTACCCTTACTCCTTTTCACAGGCAGAATATGATCTCAGAAGCCGTTTAAGGCAACTTCTATTTAGAAAGAGTGCAGTCAATAGCTTTGATTTCTGAGAGAAGGTATATCTATAAGCAACTAAATGTGGTATATACTCTACTTGCTTTGTTCCAAAAAGCAATATTTATGTGAGGGAAAAAAAAAATTAATCATCACATCCCTCTGATTAGAGCTGATATTTTCATTTAAGTTCTAGATAATGAAGTCTCCAAACTATGAAACCACAAATGCAAACTTTGAGGTGATTAAAGCCTGAGGCCTATTATTGTAGAAAATGACCTTATTTAGGAAACGAGAACAATTTGATGCTAATGGATTTGGAAAAAGAATAGACAAAAGAGGTTTCTTAATGTTTATTTGCTTTTCTCTGTGGAAACATGAGTTTGTTTACAAGTATTGTTCTCATTACATATTCTAAATAGTAATGGGTGCATTCAATTTAATTACATTTAATTGAATTGCATTACATTTAATTACAGTTAATTAGAACGCTAGTTATCTATGTGCTCCTACATAGTTCTAATCTGATGTTCAGGCCCAGAAGCATGAAATGACTGAAATGTGCAAATTCAGATCTAGTCCAATTTTAGAGTAGTCCTCTACAGTATGTTTTTTCAAAAGCTCAAAGTGAATTTTGGGTACTTAAAACCTATAGAAGCTTCAGTCTTTTTTATGAAGTTCCTTAGCTTACAAAAGAAAAAAAAATCAGCTTTTTTTTAAGGCTTGGAACTATTGCTATTTTTGCAATGCTGATATCTCTACTCACTTTTGCAACTCAGCCTGGCCAGAACTCCCAAAATAATTGGTATTCTGGTTAAGGTCCAACGATCCTTAAGATCCCTGTCTTAGCATGTCCAGCACACACTAATAAAAACAAGTCTTAAACAGAACAGAGAAGCCACAGGTGTTTCTATTAAAAAATTGAGTAGGAATAATGTATTTTATATCTTTCTTAATGAAAACTGAAGGTCTCGTGCAGAGACATGATACTGAAGAACTTAATTCTATGCACTCATTTTGCAATTGTCTACCTTTACAAAATCATACAGGAATAGTAAATGAAAGCCAGCAGCTAGGCTTTTCTGAACAAATATTGATTTCCCACTTTTTCTTTATTAAAAAAAATAAATATTTTGGTGGGCACAACTAACCAGTAGTGATTAATGTTCACTGGTTTTTATGCAAGAATGTACCACTCAGGCTGAAATTTCTCCCTTCCTCTTTTTCGTCTCACAATCTAAAAATATCAGTCAAGAATTCAGTGTTATACCGGGAAGTACAGGTAACCTAGTACTTGGATGTCTCTAACAGGTTGATGTTTCAAATATCAATATAAAATCTAGACCTATAGTTGCTGGTAATATATGCATATTATATCAAATTAACGTAAAAATGCTTCTATTATTATACAAAGTAATGGGATTTTTTCCTAATATTTTCCTACAACACAATTTGCATACAGTTTTAATATTTGAATCATATTGAAGTATATGTTATGAGATATGCATGAGATATATAAAATATGAGATATTTTACTCACATTATTTACATTAAGACTTAGAAACTGTGGAAGTAAGAGTAACAAAGACAGTACATAAGAATTAAATAACCGCAAAACAGCTACATAGATTAGCTGTAGAATAAAAAAGAGTAAGACCATGTAGACTCATAGTCTCCTTTAGTTGAAATAGAAAAAGAAATTATTTAAATTTTAACTTTTTTATTTGTGGAGATAGCAGTAACTACATGATATTAATTGGAAAGTGCTTGTAAAAGGTCTTTTTACGTGAAAGTGGAAAAAATCCAGACCTGTGTCATGCATTATTCTTGCTTTGTAGATAATCACCTCGCAATAGGCTGTATTTGATTAAATGACCAATGACCCAAAAAAGTGGCAAAATACTTTCACTCAGGGACAGAAATCACATTGGAAAAAAAGGTTATGAATTTACATCATTTCTGAGTATTTGTACTGAATGCCTTTGTATTTCAATGGCCTTTTACAGGACACTTTTAAAGCCTTTAACCTCAGTAGCATTTGGGTGAGCTTTTCTTTTAGAATCTCTTGCAAAATCCAAATAAATATTATGTCAGCAGCAAATACTTCACTTTTTTTTGCAGTTTAAAGAAACACAGTTGCTGAAGAAACTGTGTATGTTGGAGTGCAGAACCCCATATGTAAGCAGCTTTCTTATTACAGTACTCCTTTCAATGTCCCAAGAAGATTTTTTTACCTCACAAAGGTATCTCTTATTAATTAGCTTATAGTGGTTGTCATCTATTGACACAGCAGAATATGTCGTAGAGAAAGTTGTTTTAAAATTAAATCAGGTTTCCTCTAACATATTTTAGTATCGAAACTATGCTGTACTGTACTATGCAGAAATACACATATCATAGCATAAAACCCATCACAATTTCAAAAGTAGTGAATATTTAAGAACAAGGGAATGAAAATTTATCAGAATTAATTTTGTCTTATTTATTTGCCACATCTAGAGCTTCTGAAATGCCCATGAACAATCTGAACTGTAGTGCTAGACAATGAACAAACACAACTATGAAACTGTTTTATCTAAAAATATTACAGCTCATTCCTATCAGATAAGCATTTATCCATAAATATCTTTTCAGTTAACATTTCTAGCTTTTTTCTTTACTTCTCTTACTTGTCTTTTCTTTCCTTGTTTTGAAGTACAACTTCTAAAGATAGCATCATTATTTTAACCAGTCTTTATACTGCGTGACAATTTCCTCAGAAACATCCATTAGTTTTAATTTACTCATTTAATGCTCCTCCTTTGGAGGTTTCCCAAAAGCATCCAAAAATATGGATATGTTTATTCTCATTTGCTGCTTTTTATCACTTTGGAATAAAAACAAGAGAATTTTGAGTCAATTAAGGACACTTTCAAGATGAAACTGAAACCCTTGGCATAGGATTTCAGCTGTCTGTGATCCAAGAACAGCTTGGTGTAACACAGCTGTGTGATGCTAATTCAGTTTTGTTGAGAAAATTGTTGTGAAAAATTGTATGGGCTAAACCAAAACAATTAAACATAAGAAATGTTAAAGTACAGAAGAAGTTAAATCATTAAGATAGGAATTATTAGAAGCTCAAAGACACAGGAGGAATAATACTAGCTGGAAGCTATAACATCTTACAGAAACAAACAAATAATCAGAAGATGGTAACTTGGAAACACCAATGACCAACATACTTCCAGGAACACTTGACCATTCCCCATTGATGATGACAACCCAACCAACAGAAACTCACCGGGTATCATCTGGGCTGCTGAACATGTTAGAGTATGTCAGTGGGTAGCCTGGTTGCTTGTAAGTGACTTGGTGTCTATTACATACAATAGAAAATAAATAATTGCATTGTACACTGCAAAGCTATACAAAACCTGCCTGAGGTCTCTTTGTGTGTCACAGAAGTTACCCAATGAAAGTGACCCAGAGAAGAGCTGCAAAATTTTTGCTGAAACTGTGCTGAAGCAATATGACTTCTCAAACAGAAAAGTGCCATCACCTTTGCTTCCTACCAGTCACACTCTGACAAAAGACTAAGGAAAGTTGACAATGGACATAAGTAAAATAAGATCTGATGTTTACTGCTCACCCACTCACAGCAAATGTCATTCTTTCTTTCACGCAAGCCAGCTCATAGTGAGAAGCATATATAAAATATTCACAGTGGTCCTAGTCCCATAGACAGTATATTGAAAAAAATAACAGCACAAAAACCTGTAGTAAAGTCAGATAAAGTAAACAAAACATTGAATCATCCACTAAATTGGACATGTCATATAGTATAAAAAATCAAGATGTGCATTTTTCTAATATACATGTTTACTCTTGCTAACTTTCTAAGAATATAAACTTTTGCTAAAATGACCCTTTCAAATCCTCCTTAAAATAAACTCACAAGCAGAGAACTGAATAGTATTCTTCTTTCCAGACATAAGTTCCAGTATAAGAAAACCCACTGCCAGAGGAGACTAAAAGGCAGATTCTGATCTGCACTACAGTTAACCTCTGTTACATCAGTTTTAGTAACAGACCTTAAGCCCCTACCTATCTCAAAATAAGCTTTAAAGGAATTTAAGTTGTCCTGCTAGCTCTGCAGAAGTAGTATTTAAGAAACATTTGTCAACTCAATAGGGTATATATATTCCAACTGTTCTGACGCCAGTTGGGAGTTATTAAAAAGTCTGAAGAAGGCTAGCTTTTTTCAGCACAAGTTACAAGTTACACCTGAGGCTACACCAGCTCCTTGAGAACTGGATGGGCACAATATGCAGCATAAGGACACTGTTCCCTATTTTCTTTGAATCCTGCAATAATTAATGTAACCAAGTGAGGGCTGATTATCAGAGTCCAGATGTACTCCAGAGAAAGAACAGAGAAGCAAGTAACCTCCTGGTATGAATTCAATAAGTAAACTAGGCCTGGCTGGAACTTTCCTACAAAAATCTTTTTTGAAAGAAAATCAGATTTTGAGTAAAATGATCCCTACCACCTGTCATCAACATCCCTCAGAGCAAACTAGACAGTTTTCTGCGAAAGATAAGTAAATTTTCGGTGTGGGGGCTCCGTAAGGAAAGGAGTTGTAGAAGTGAACATTTGCTTGGTTTTGGGGCTGTTTTTTTTAATTTAACAACATTAATTTGATGGAAATATTTTGACATCCCCTTAAAAAATTTACGATTTCTCTTTCATTTTTTAAAAAAATAATTTAGAAAATGTTTAACAATGTTTTACAATGTTTAAAGATAGCTAAATCTTTACTATCTCCTCTTGCTTAAGAGCAGCTAGTTGTCACAATTGTTCTTTATATGAGCAGAATCAATACAATGCTACTTAGTGGTTTTACAACACAACTGGTATCAGCTGCAAAGTAGCAAGGCCTGCTTTGTGAAACAGACTATATATTAACAATTAAATGAGGAAAAAAAACAACCCAAACCCACAGAAATACTACAGTTCAGTAACATGACATTCCTGAGAAGTCAAATTGAATTTAATTGAAGGTTGCGAGGAGGGTGACTGAAAAATTAGTAAACACAATATCTAGTGTTGAGACCACATAAGCAATCAAAGGTAAATATGTGGAATGATAACACTCAAGTCATATCTGAATCTTTTTCACTCTCCAAGTTCACATTTTAAAGACTGAAATATCAATTCTGTTCTTGAAAATATCATCTACAGTAGACACCTAACTTTATTCACAATAAGGGTTGTGTTAGATATAACAGCTACTCTATTGAAGAAGTGCAGCTGGCCAACCTTATCATCAATATTTATTTACAATTTTACTTTAATTTTCTTTGAGTTTAAATGTTGACAGAATAATATTATTGAGAGAAATTCTCTTCTGGAAGACTGGCTGTAAAAAAATATTTACAAAAATAATTAATATTTGTTAGTGTGAGTCTGAACTATTCTCTGGACACAGGAACCTTATTCTTGGAGTTAGTCATCCAGTTTGCAAACAGAGTGTGCATTCTTATATAATTTAGCAGCAGTCCACGAGCATCTAAATGTGTAAGCATTTAGTGGCTAACAGAATAAAATATTGGTCAGTGCCACATAGCTGGCTTATCTGTGAGCCCCAGCTATCACTGGAGAAGACAGAACAAATCACAGACTGAAAGTGAATTATCCCTACATTCAAACCAAATCATTCAGTAAGCTTTTTGTAAGATGTTTTCACAGCGTCAATTAGAAACATATTGCCTGTACAAAGACTCTTGCAACAAGCCTCTAATATATATTGTTGTGCATATGGAAAAACAAAACTGCACATTTCAAGTAATGTTTCTATTTAAATGTGCTTTTTAAAAATTGACCAATTTTCAGCTGCAGATTTAAAGTATATGGCCTGTTTTTCCCAGGAGTTGTTCAGAGCTGTAATTCATTCACCTTGTGAAATGTTTTTTCTTTAATTATGTTCACTGTCAAAATGACTTAATTTCTCTTTTTGATTAGCTAATTTTTTCTTGCCATTGCTTAATTACTTTTTTGGAACATGCTGTTATCTGTTTGTTTGCATATGCTTCATTTTTAGGTTTCAATAATCTGTCTGACATTTAGTTCCTTATCTTCCCCTTTCTTGCATGGAATTTTTTGGAATCTTTTCAGTTAGCTTATCTAAGTGTTTGCTTATAGAGATTTGAGTTTTGTGTCTGCTTTTCTGTGCTGGCCTAATAATTCCTGTTAGAAATGTTATTTAAGTAGCCTTGCAATTCTTTGTTCTGAGTTTTTGAAGTGCTTTACAATAACTTTGTGTATCAAGGTTGCGAAGAGCAGTCTCTTTAACCACAGTCTACTCATTCTTTGAGTTTCTGAAGAGGTGGGGTATTACAATTTTCCTCCTTTGCAAAAATGTTTTGACGCAGTGAATGCTCAGTTCTTTGATTGTCTGTGTTTGATATAACTTTTTCACTACTAACCTTTTACTTTTTACTTTTTTTTATAGCAATACAGCTTTATCTTGTATAATAGCTTCCTTACACACTCTACATAAAATGTAGAACTGTATTATAGGAATATGAAAATATACAAGGTAGAAAACAGAAGAACCTTATTTTAATTAAAGTCATAGAATCATAGAATGGTTAGGGTTGGAAAGGAGCTTAAGATCATCTAGTTCCAATCTCCCTGCCATGGGCAGCGATGCCTCACAATAAATCATGTCACCCAAGACTCTGTCCAACCTTGCCTTGAACATTGCCAGAAATGGAGCATTTACCACTTCTTTAGGCAACCTGTTCCAGTGCCTCACCACCCTCACAGCAGAGAATTTCTTCCTTATATCTAACCTGAACATCCACTATTTAAGTTTAAACCCATTCCCCCGTGTCCTATTGCTACAGTCCCTGATGAAGAGTTCCTCTCCACCATCCTTGTAGGACCCCTTCAGATGTTGGAAAGCTGCAATGAGGTCTCCACACAGCCTTCTCTTCTTCAGGCTGAACATCCCCAGCTTTTTAAGCCTGTTTTCATTTATGAGAAAATATAATAAGAATAAATGTAGTAATATTACAACTATAAACGTAAATATATTTTCCTTTGGATAAGAATGATGATGTGATTGATGTCATGTACATTTGAGAGAAGTGAAAATGTTATTGTTCAAAGCAGTATTCAGGGCTTAAAATTCCAAGAAATGTTGGAAAAAACGATCCTTGAGGTCCCTTCCAATCTGATATTCTATGATTCTATGATACATAATCACAGCTTAGAAGAGAGGATAAAATATCCTCATATTTGTTACAAGGAGCAGAATAAGACAAAAGTTAACTATATTTATTACTCCAAGAAGAAATGTACTGTAAAAGGAAAGTTACTGTTGTACAAGACTGAATGTCTTTGGAGACTAAAAAATGTGAAACTGCTTAACTTTGGAGGAAGAAACCGTGTAGAATGGAAAGTTAGTTTAAGGGCGCTAGGGTCAAGAGAGATCTTGGACAGAATTAGGAAAAGAAGAATACTTTTGCCTGTGATGACATTAAGATTACAGTCAATAATATTCATTCACATTGGTGTTTGTGTTGGTGAGTACAACAGCCATCTAACTTTACCAAATTGAGTTCTTATTGACTGTAAGGATGAACATGAAATTCAGAGGTGCCCTCATAGATTAACCACCAGTTTAATATAAGTTCTGTTCACTTGGATGATGTATTTGAAGGCTATTTTTTGCCTTTTCTGGGAGAGGTTAGAGTATGCTGCTATTTTGACCCATTTCCAGCCTGTGTATTAGAAATTGGCAGCCATTTTCCATTTTTCCATGTACTGCTTCTCTCTCCTATGAGGAACAGACAAAATATCATGTACTGAAAAATGAGATTTCATTGTTTCTGTCTTTACATGAAACATTCTGTGTTCTCTCCCAGTTTGGTACATTTAACATTCAGATATAAATTATTTATTTCCTGTTATAATCTTATTTTCACTGTTCATTCTTTTTCATCCCTCACAGTAATATATTAAAATAAAAGAATATTGAAACATAAGAATTTTCCAGTGATATTAATAACTCATGAATGGGCAAGTCCACAGGCAGTGTAATAGTGGCTAATATCTTTTAAGACACAATGGAATTCTTTAATTTAATTGGTTAAAATATTACTATCCAGACTTTGATTATATTAGCACAGATGCTGCCAGATATCAAGGACACGTGATTGCTACTAAGCAATTTAGACAGTGACAGGGATTTTTTTGCTCTGAGTACAAAATATGCCCTGTATATTTTAGTGCACTGTTAAGTGACATCTGTATCTATATTCCGAGTTAAGTTAAACTAAAAACTTGTAGGTGAGAGATTACAACCGATAGTTAATAAGGAAACAATGAACAGAGATAGAAAGCAAAGAGTGGGGATATCTGAACAAGAGAGACCTCACATGATCAAAAAGGTTGAAAGGAAGACTGCCTCAAACATCTGTATGTAAATGCTTGCAGCCTGGAAAACATAAAGAAGGAACTAGAACTCTTACAAGGTCACAGAACTGTAAAATCACCAGAATAACTGAAAGGTGGTGGGACAGTTCTCCTGGTGGCTGGGGTGATATGATGGATGACGAATACTTCTTTGGCTAGTCTGAGTCGGGTGTTTTGTCTCTGTTTCCTCCCAGGTTCTTGTGTGCCTCCTCACTGGCAGAGCATGAGAGACTAAAAAGTACTTGATCAGGGCTACCTAGCAACAACTGAAACTTTAGTGTGTTATCAGCATTATTCTCAGACTAGAACTAAAACAATGTACCAGCTACTAGGAGGAAAATTAACTCTTTCCTGGCAGAAACCAGGACAGTAAGGAAGATGAGGAGGTGAGTGTGCCCTTTAGGTAAAGGACCAGCTTAGATGTACTAAGATCTCTTGTAGAATAGACAAAAGGTTTGCTGAGAGCTAGTGGGTCAGGACCAAAGAAGTGGTTGATAAAGATGGCATCAAGGTGAGACCTTGTTACAGGCCACCTGATTAGGGTAAGGAAATGGATGATGCCTTCTTCATATAACTGAAGAAATACCTTCATCAAAGACCCCAGTTCTTGTGGGAGACTTCAATCTCTTTGACATCTGCTAGAAGGGCAACATGATGGGATGCAAGTATTCAAAAAGATGTCAAAAAGAAGAGTGTTGGGAGCAACTGGTCAAAGAGGTGGTGACACACAACTGTATCCTCTATTCACTAATAAGGAATAACTGATTGGGAATGAGATGTTTAGTGTAAGTGTTGGCTGAAGACTTGTTTCAAGATCCTGAGGGAGTGAGGAAGGCAAGTAGCAGAGTACAAACCCTGAACTTCAGGATATCAGAGTTCAGCTTATTCAAGGAAAAACTTGCAAAACCATTTTTCCTGAGGATCCCACATCTCCACAAAGAAAAGACAGTGAGTTAGAAGTGACTTTTTCTTTTTATCCATAACACTAGATCTTTGCTGAGAGAACTTAACATTAGCTAAATGTGGAATAAAATTACGATATCTGGACTACAGAAATTTAAAGTTATTCTAAGACTGTATATCAATTTGCCATACTGCTTCTTTTTTATCCTTATCTTGCAGATTTATTCCAAAGAAGGTTTTTAGAACAGTACTTTTCAGATAAGTTACACTACTCTTTATCAAATCCATTCTTTCTTATCTTCTTTAAAAATGCAAGTTAATCTGAATCATTGTTGTCATGTCAAATCCCAAATCTAAAACGTTATTTGAGAAATTCAAGCACATTTCAGTCAGTGCTGATTAAACAACTACATAATATTAATCATGTGAGATGCTGAAGTCAGTAGAACTAGGCATATAAGAAGGTGAGAAAACTTGGTTCAATTTATCATAAAAAACTTACCTCTAATTCAGCCTTGATAGTTAAAATCCTCTGCAGATGAAGGAAATGCTGAAATGTGTAAAGTTATCATTTTACAGTGTATTTTCTTTTTTTCAATTGCAGATAGACTTCAAAAAAAGGTGCAGAATAGATTCACTGTGAAGTCTCAAAAGAATTTCTCAAGAGAATCATTTGGGATCAGTTTTTATTTGTCTTAGGTTAAAATTTATTTACTATCAACAGTACTTTGGGTGTTGTGTAAGGGTTTTTTTAAAAAGTTCTGAAATAACATGGTAGAATATTTAAATACAGTAAATATAAAGATAAAATTTAAATATCTACTTGTTTGGTTTTTTAGTTTTTTTGTTAAACTTTCAAGGTTTTATAATCACACAGTAACTTGGAAATGTTTTTTTCCTTTAGGGACTCTAACTGAAATATATATTTCACTGAAAGTCAGTCATGATTTAATTAACACATTAATCTAAATAGCTTGAGAAATAGGTACACAAAGTTCTGAATCAACCTAACTTCAGTAGCATGATGGGATAACTTTGTCTTCAAGCTAGACTAGCCAACAGTTTTGTTATTGCACTGTCTCTTCTCATTTCAAACATTATCAAGAAAAATATAAGCAACCAATGGCCATAAAAGATTTTTAAAATCTATTCTCATTTAAGACATTACTTTTATGCAATGATGATTTTTATAACAACAATGAAAGAGGAGAGGAGAAGAGAGGAGATAGCAGACTTCAATTTCTATGGGGTTTTGCTACAACATTTGACACTCTGATCAAAAGAGAAAAGATAGACTTTCTATAGAAAAGTAAGAAACAGAGAACTTTTCTACCAATCCAGTCTGTTTCTATACTTTGTGATTAGTACTAGACTAAAAAATACTCCCTGTATAATCATTTGCACATTTGTCATGCTGTTCTCTCCACAGGACCAAGCCTTCTTTCAGTAATCTGTATAAATAGTGTTCAATTAAGTGCAGCTGCTCAGATTTCACATTGTCGTTTTATTAAGTGTACAGCTTCACCTTCTATACAGCAAAAATACCTTCTTCTGAAGTTACAGAATCTCTTAACATTGTTCACCACTGCTATATTTGAGAATTCCACAATCTTAACAAGCATGTGAGGTGCATTTCATTATTTTCATATTCTGCTTAGGGAATGAATCTGCTCTATATTATCATCTATATCCAGATCACAGCAATTGTTTATTTCAGTTTTATTTTTGAATGCTGAATATTTACGTCATGGTATAGGCAAACACTTTTGCTATACATATTTTAAGGTACTGCCTCATTGGTTTCACTGCTCTGGGTTCACTGCCTTCAGTCCCTGAGCAATTCTGCTTGCCTCTGCTTGTCTGATGCATATAAGTGTGAGAAAACAGGGAAAAAGTGCCTGTGTATGAGAATGTCTGTGTGTGTATGTGTGCGTGTGCATGCATACCGAGAGGAAGAAGGGAAAATAAAAATCTGGCCTGAGAGTCTTGCTCAGAATTTTATAGGGAATTTATGGCAGTTGGAGTCCTGTTCTCCAGGGTAGTTGTATAGAATCATAGAATCATGGAATCGTAGGGTCATAGAATCATGGAATCATAAAATACTTGGTGTTGTCTGCAAACTTAAGAGGGTGCACTCGATCCAGCTTGTACAGAAAAGTGATCTTCAAGATAGTGACCTCTTTCATTTGCTTCATTGCTGTTGAAGGACCATTCTGTATATTGAATAACAATAGGTCCTGCTGCATAAAAGATGAAAAAATTATCATTGTAGCTATATTTTGTATCATGAAACATATACAAGGGAGCTAAATAAGGATCCATTAATGTTAGCCTGTACTGAAATATGACGGCTATTTAAAATTTGACACTTTTAACATAGGTTGTCTGTGATTTTCTAATCTTTTAAAGAACAAATTGCAAACCCAGAAGGTTAGATGCATGGCATACAGTGCATCAATGTTAATGATTGCATGGATCATATAAAAGATTTAAGTCTGTATATGCGTAATACATACCTGTGGTATTTGAGCTAGTGAAATAGTGGATAGCATTAGTAGTTTTTCTGTGAAGATAAGCTAGAATAAACACATAGTATTAGCCTATATGCTGACTGTTGGGCACTGTACCTCACTAGGCCAGAGCTGTATTTTATGTCCTGGAGAACAGGATATACTAACCATTTTCCTTTTCTTTCATCTGACCCTGAATTAATCCATTTTCTACCCCATTATCCTTGTTTTAGGCCTAGCTTCCTTACTTAAGTTTCATATTAGAACTAAAATCCTTTTGCTCACTTCAAATTTTGGCTCACACATTCTCTTCAGCTCCCACTGAATCAAGACCCACCTCTCTCTGAGGCCTCTGGTTCCACTTATTAGTTTTCTCAAAATACCTGAGGCTTTATTTTGTTACCTGTGCATCACAGTCTTAGTGCTGATGGGCCACAGGGGATTGTTTAAAAGTGTAGATTCAAAGTTTTAACTTTCCTATCTGATACTCTCTAGACCAAAGTAACAAAAATTGTAATTTTGAAAACCTTTCATCCAGCTATAGCATATGTCATCTGGAATATGTAGAGTAAAAAAAATTTTCCTTGATTTTCCTCTGAAACTCAATAAGTCCCTAGTGAGCAAATTCAAGCTGTAGTTTTCTTGAACAGAATTTAACTACATCAATTAGGTAGATTATTCAGAATAAGAGAAAAGATTAAAAGTAAATTACTAAGAAGATTTGAAGTATTTTTTTCAAAGTATGTAGAATATTTCCCCATGTTTTAAACAGAGGTTATTTTGTTGGGTTTTTTTTTAATCTAGCTTGGTCAGGTATAAGCCTTATTTTATATAATAAATAATATAATTATATAATATTAGTAGAATTCGGTTCTTCAGGACTGAAAATTTGAACAAGAGGCACAGAAAATAAATGCAAAAACAGTTAGAAGAAAACAAATACATCTTGGAATGTTGGATTCCATACCATAAGCCCACAGTCAACTAGTAATAAACAAAGTATTGGTACACATAAATTGAGGTTCATATAAATGTCATGGTTTTAACTTAAAACCTAAAGGGCCAGTTAAAAAGCTGTATTTTTTTTTTTTTTTGAGAAAGAGTTTAATATCTCGCATACAGACACCACAAAAAGCACACCATCCATTATATCTCGGTGCCATAGAAGCAATAGAAGCAGTTAGCTCTTTTCACTACTTTTTTTTCCCCTGTTCCTTCTTCTGCCCACCCACTGTTTCCTCCAGTTCTGCTGAGCTCTCTGGAGCTCCTCTGAATCAAGGGGACATTTCCAGCCCAGTGGTGCTTCTGCAACTTATTCACTGAAGGTTCTGAGGAAGAGTTCCCACACTCTGCCTCTGCCTTTTGATGTCTACTGCACTGGGGACGGTTGGCAGCAGGCCTAAACTGGGAATGATTCTGGCGCAGAAGCAACACCGGGATCAACGAGCCACAGTTGTGTCTTTTAGTACAGCATTAAGCTATTCCAATGCCAAATACTGCTCATTCAGAGCCAATTCAGCTCCAGCTGAAGTCAGCAGGAGTCTTCCATGGATTTCAATGGTCTTCATATAAAGCCAGAAGAAAGCAAAATCTTCTTTCTTCCTTGTGTGAGCAAGGTTACAAAAATGGAACAGCAATGATTGATTATGTAGGTCATTGTCAGTTCTATGAGCTATGTATTATATATAAGGTATTAGACTAACCCTAAGGAAAAGTAGTTTGTGATGGAAATAGAGATGACTAATTCTAGGTCCTGGGGTACTTGTTTTGATCATCTAGACATGAATAGCTCTTGTGTTTCACTGGGTCATGGTAAGACAGAGACAAATATAGAAACAAATTTTGCCTTAGATCTTCACTAACAGTGTCTATTGACTTAAATGAAAACTGATCTCACTTTGTTAGGGCAGAATCTCATCTTTACACTTTTGAATTTCTGTGGAATATATATCTATGTCTTAAGGTGATATGTTCACTTCTCCAATGTTGTTTTCACTTGCCAATTGTTATTTTTAATGCTTTTAAAATAAATATGTGCTCCCAGCAACAAAATAAATAAAAATATGCCTCTTTTCACTGTTTCTTATTTTTGTTTAAGTGTGCCCTACATACTCTGTAATGCATGTTTATGTAAGAAAGGATTCGTTACTAGGACTTGTCAATCTTGAAGTCATTAAGAATATGTCCCTAAAGAACAATTTAAAAGTGTACCTCAAATGGATATCAGAGCATTAGGCATAAATCACAGAGATATATATCTCTGTTGCATTCTCTAATAAATACAGTATTCAAAACAAACACAACAGAAGTGCAGTTTACAAAAGCCTGGAGTTACTGTACAGTCTAATTATCCAGTCATTTTCTGGTTTGGTTGTTGGGTTGGTTTTTTTTTGAACATATTGCTGGCAATGAGACGAAATAAGGCAGAGAGTAAGAAAAAAACTCTTCCAATCATTTAGGAAAACCTATGTCCTTTCCAGAGGTGCTTGATCTATTTGTGTTCCTTTGGCAAGAGAAGGTATAGTAGGTGGTTTATACAACACAATTTGTTTACAGGACTTCAAGCTGCAACAGCTGCAACTCTATTCTTCGCTGGAACATAGAGGGAATGCATCCAAGTGTAACATAAATATACAAGGCAGATGTGCCTCTGTCAGACACCATCCTCAAAGACATTTCTCTTGGAATGAGTGAATTGAAATTTCCAGAAATTTTCACACTGAGAAAATATAATAATGAAAACCATAATGAATGAATAAAAACTATAATGAATAAATGAAAAATATAATAATGAAAATACAATAACGAAATTTAAAGAATAGATAGAGAGTTTATGTATTTATTTATTTATTTATCCTGGGATAAAGCAAGGTAATAATCTAAAGGATCTTTTAAAATAGTCTGTTTTGAGCTTTTATTTCTTTATCAAATAACACAGCTTTTCTATTTTGCATGGTACCAGCTGTCCAGCCAATAAAATATGTTTAGTGAAAGGTAAATTGCATATGCCTGCTGTGATTATTGAAGATTTGTTTCCTTTTAATAGTATTATGTCTGGATGAATATTGAATTACCAATGGATCATTAGAAGTACTTACATGTTAAGCATGGTAAGTCTTAGCCAGTCATGTTAGAATTAAATACAGAATATAAGAGGTATCTCACAAGAGATATGCAAGAAGTAGTACAGTTCCTTTATAACACTTTAGTAAATCCCAGTTACAGTTAGAAATGGAAAATTGCTTCGGTTCCATTCAATGTCCTGTTCACCAGATTAAGATTTTTCAAGATAAAGGATTTGGCAAGAGTATCACCTGTTGATCAATTGCTATCATAACCAGGCCATGAAATGTTACTTTTCAGACATGAAATAGGATGGGTTCAGCTGTGCAGCCTCAGATTTCCCCCTTTACTTTTGCCTTGGCCAACATGATTCTGCAGTAGAGCTGTTTCCAGCATTCCTGCTTCCCCATAAACAGTAGCCGATTCAGGATCCATTCTTAAAGTAAAGCAAGACTTAAATAATGCTAAAAAATCAGTGAGTGAGATTTCTGACAGCAAATGCAATAAATGACTATGATGTTAATTGAATTGAATTAAATTTGTTTATATTTTAACTTGCTCAGTTACTGGAAAGGTGTAAAGGTGACAGTGAGATTGTGAGTTTTGAGAAGAATTTCAAAATCTCATTTCTTTTGTTGTACAAGAATTCTTTATCATTTTAAACAACATTACTGGAATGAATATCTGCTTCATGAATTTATTTTAAAGAGTATAGGTCATTAATTTTGAGCTAATAATTTAGCATTTCTAGCTTTTTAGTATTACAGAATTGCCAATCACTCCTTTTTAGCTAATAGATGGTAAATGCAGTATTTTTGTAAGATACCATAAGATTTAAATACATTAAAAGTATCCTTTAATGTTGCAGATATTATTTTTTACTATTAATTATGATGCATGTATTTATGTGTATGTATATATATTTATCCCTATGCATGAGTAGAAATCTAAGGAAATGTGCAGTACAAAAGATTACATGAATTTAGGTTGTTTAGTTTGGGAAAGGTTTTGGAGACATACTGTGACAGTCTTCAAATACATGAAAAACTGCTGCATAGAGGAATGCAGCAGTCTATTTTCTGCATCTGTGATGGATTATACAAGGAACATTAATACAATAATGCAAGGGAAAATTTCCAAATACAAGGACAACTGTATTTTATTATATTTAACAATAAAATTATTAACCTTTGCTTGTAGCTCACTTAGTAAACAGTTTTAATAATCAGTCAGTACAGAAACCTGAATTTCTTCAACTAGACACATGAATCACATGAAAAGATACTTTTACTTGACTGCATAAGAAAAAAACAAATGTATTATGTAAATACCCATGTTAATTGATTAAAAAATTATTTCTAAAAATATTCAATAAAATTCTTTCAACTTGTAACTCTATGTGACAATATTCCTCTTGCAACTGTATCAAATATCTATGTAATCCAAGTTCTCAGTAAAGAAGATAATCAATTAAAAATTGAAGCAAATTTTAAGAAAATGTTTGGCAGCATTTTTTGCAGCTCAAGTTATGTGTGATGATAATTTAATAAAGCAAGAGTGATTGGATAAGTGGAATAACCATGAGATAATGGGAAAGATTCGGCAGAAAGAAGGCGAAAGAAAATATGTCTGATGTATATTCTACTTGCTTGGAAGTTCTGCTTGCTGATTACAGATGAAGTTAAAAAAAAGATATTAATAAATAAGAGATTCTGTTGATTTTTATCAGTGTTATATTACTTGCCCTCATATAAACTGAGTGAATACGTAGCCAGTTAAGTTTAGTAAAGATTATCTATTTTTTCTGCTTGATTATGTGGAATTTATGTTTTTCAGAATTACTTCTATGTCAACACATCATTATCTATGCATATCTATGTAATTAAAGGATATGTAATACCCATGTGCCAGCACCAGAACCTCTTTCCAAAAAGAGAAAATACCTTTCCCCCAAAAACCAAACCAAAGAATCTAGGTATGGCAACATTAAAAGAAATATAATAACATATTTTATGTACTGCATTTCATGATTTTTTTTCTCAGTGAGCCAGAGGTGTGGAGAGATCTAGTTCATGTGACTACTGAAATATGACTAAAAGAAACAAAAAATCATAGATTTTGAAATTCAGAAAATAATAAATGTGAGCAAAGGCTTTATATATTTTTTAAACATATCTTTTAAACATATCTTTTAAACATATTTTGAAACATATTTAAAGGTATCTGTTTTCTGTCTAAGGTGTTTGTAGATTGCTTGCTACTGTGGTATCGGAGCACCTACTTACTTTAATAGAAATCATAGAATCATAGAATTTTAGCATTACAGCATCATTTGGGTTGTAAGGGACCTTTAGATATCATCTAGTCCAACCCCTGATATGTCCCTGTGGGACATAAAATGGATATTTACACATAAGAAATTGAGACAGAATTGGATTAACTGCTTGAGTTACATATATCTTGCGTTTATTAAGTATTCACAAATGAGGTTCACTAAGTAGGTGAATTTTACTGCATATATCAAGGAAATGTAAATGTAAACCTGATTTCTTACTTTGTGCAAATTGTCTCAGAGAGCTGTCTCAGATTAGTTTCTTTGATTAAATTATGGAAAAAAAATTGTCAGTAACATCCAGAAAAAAGAGTCTGGCTTCCAAAGCTTCCTTTACCTGGAAAACCTTGTTCTTACTTATCTGAAAAGTAGGCATCAAGTTTAGTGAGAAAATTAACCTTCATCAGTGCAGAAGTGGTTTTGCTTTTTGTGCAAAAAGCTGAGATGCACAGAGTAAGAGTTACGATGAGTAAGACTCCCCCACTTTCATAGGGGAGTTTGGAGCCAAGGGTAGGAGGAGGTGGGACTGGCAATGGCAAGTTATTTCGGGGAAGGAGGGAGCATGATGTGGCAGTAATCATGGATGAGAGACTGGGCCGTCACAGATGAACACCCACAGGCTCTGTATGCCAGCATCTTCCCATGGACTTGAGTGGTGGTTGTCCATCCCTCACACAGTGCTTCTGGAAGGGCTCACAGCCCACCATTGTTGTGCCTGCTATGAAACGCATGTGCAAGTGGAAGGGAGTAGGCTGAAAGTGAAGAAGAACATGCTGAGGGACAGAGAGCGACTGACTGCAAAAAAAATCTCCAAGTCATATGGAGAGGTATTCAGACCACTGATACCCAGCAACAGCCTTTCCCAGCCACCTTTCCCTGCAAATATAGAAGTGTAATGTAACTCTTATGTCAGTGTATTTTATGTCACAAAATTTATTTAATTTTGTTTCACAAAAAATATTTCAGAAAAAGCAACTTAGTTTATTTTTTTTGAGAAACTAAACCTTGGGATAATTCTATGTGGCCTAAAATATCAAAAAACCTCGACAAGTTTATGAAATTTCTTATTTCTTATGTCATTTTTCTTGAGTCTTCAGTTTCTTTACATCTGAAATGTCCAACTTCAGAGCTATGTTTTTCAAACCCCTTAAAACAAAGCAGTACTGCATTATTTCAGGACCATACGTCAAACACATTAGAAAACTGAACACTGAGCATGATAAACTCAAATAGAACAAACTTTCTGATCCACTTACATGGATTTTTCTCATGGTTTTACATTAAATTTTTTTTTTTTACTATTAGAACCTAAAAATATAAACATCATTTTAGTTAAACAAATAATGTGCTGCTACTTCTTGGGGAAGTAAGAGTGTCTTAAGAAGGACATTATCCTAAAATCACAAGTATATATCTTTGAAGTAAATTCTTTTGGATATCTGAAAGAAAATGTGAACTTGTCCTTATGCTGACACTTCTACTTTATGTGCAGGCTAGGCAAAAGAGGTTTCTCCCCTCTTGGGCATTTTCTAATAATTTCGGAAAGAAGATCCACTCAATCAATGTTAGAAATTCACAATTAAATCCCGCCTTTCACTAAAAGGTGCTACTTATCTGCAAGTTCAGAGTATATTAAGTATCCATGACTGTTTTTATTTTTGTTTGTTTCTATTTCTAAATCAAGAATTTTTTTTTCAAGAATGTGGATACTGTAGTGAAAATACAAAGCAGAACACTGTTTGATGCATACTCTTGCCTTCTAACAGCAGGCAGAAAATTTATTGCCTCAGATAACAATGTTCTAAGGCAGTAATGCTCAAATTATAGCTCTTAAGGGACCTGAACATGGCTCTCATGGTACCCATGTGTCTCATTTGTGTTCCTTTTGTAGTGTTTTAGTCCTGTGCAGCCAGAAGAACAGTACTAAGAAGAATAGTAACAACAACCCCTGTGCAAAACCTACCTGCAAGGGAACAGTTGATCTGTAGAGAATTGCTTTGCAACCTTTTAAATTAAGTGAAAGATGCAGGCAAAAACAAAAGAGGTATAAGGTAGTTACTTCTCTGAACAGAAATGCATATGTGAGTAAGGAAAAAAATTCCTTTTAGCACTTAAAGCTCTCCTTGCCCTGCTCACTAGATATAGATGTTGAGTCAGGCTAGTAGACACTAAAAAAAAATATCAAACTTCATTGTTTGAAAACTCAGTTTCTCCTTTTAAAAGACCTTCAGTTTCTGCGATTGCAACCCGAGTTTCCACTTCTGTCACAATATTTTCTTCATTTATTTACCTTTCTCCAAAATATGACTTCAAAGGCAAAACGATAAATTGACGTGTCCCCCCATGAATACACTTTGCTCATTTTTAGTCCTATCTTGCAAACTTGGGTTTCTACAGCTCTATGAACCTTCAGTACAGATTGAAAAGGAAGATATTAAATGAAAGAGGATTGGACGTTAAAAAAAATCTTTTAATACTTTATTAAACTATATTTTATTCCAGAGGCAGAAAGATACTTTCAGTGATGCTCATGTAGGTTTGTTCTAAAGTCACTGCTACCCATTTCTCATGTGTTATTGTTGACATTTCCACACCCTTATGCACACAAACTTTCTAATGATTTAATATTCAAATCCAACTGGAAGAACTGCCTAAATACCTTGATTACAAAAAACCTGTTTTATCCTTCAGTGTTATATCAGAAAAAATATTGCATATAAAATACTGTATAACCATATATCTAATACAATATCATATATGTGGACAACAAAAATTCATTTGAACGAACTGTTCCTGCTTATTTGTTTTGACAGTTTGAAGTGAGGTCCAGTCCAACAGAATACTGTGTGCTTCAGTGCTAAGTTACATACAAAAGATGTCAGCAGTTGCTTAGAGCTAAGTACTTTGCCTTTGATGCAGTGAGGCAGATAAGCATGTATTTAGCTTAAAGTACAAGATCAGCTAACCAGGAACACATGGTGAGGTTTGAGCATTTGACTCAGTTACTGAAGCACAGCACAAGAGAAGAAAGAGATATTTAATGATCTTAAGGTCAGTAGACTTTATGCTGCAAATATATTAGCTTCAGAAAAATAAAAATCAATGTATTTGGCTTCCATGGCAAGGTTTCGGTAGCAGGGGGTCTACAGTGGTGGTGGTTTGTGTGACAAGCTGCTAGAAGCTTCTGCTGTATCAGATAGATTGCAGGAGCAATTGTAGCCAGAGACAGAAATAAGAATGTGGGAGAAAAATAGCTCTGCAAGCATCAAGGCCAGTGCAGAAGGATGAAGGAGGTTCTCCAGGCACTGGAGCAGAGATACCCCCACAGCCTGTGGTGCAGACCATGCTGAGGCAGGTTGTATCCCTGCAGCCTCTAGAGATCCATGGTGGAGCAGATATCCACCTGCAGACCATGGAGGACCCCACGCCAAAGCAGGGGGACGCCCACAGGAGGCTGTGACCCCATGGGAAGCCCACACTGGAGCAGGCTCCAGGCAGGAACTGTAGCCCCATGGAGAAAGGAGCCCACACTCAAGCAAGTTTGCTGCAGGACTTGTGACCCCTTGGGGAACTCACGCTGGAGCAGTCTGTTCCTGAAGGACTGCATCCCATGGAATGGACCCAAGCTGGAGTAGTTCATGAAGATGAACAGATACAGAAGTTCATGGAGGACTGTCTCTCATGGGAGGGCCCCCATGATGGAACAGGGAAAGAGTGTGAGGAGTCCTCCCCTGAGGAGGAAAGGGTGGCAGAGACAAAGTGTGATGAGCTAACCACAACCCTCTTTGCCAGTTCCCCTGCACTGCTGCTGGGGGAAGACATAGAGAAATTAGGAGTTGAGCCCTGGAAAAAGGGAAGGGTAGGGGAAAGGTGTTTTAATATTTGCGATTTTTTTATTTGTTTGTTTGCTTGCTTGCTTTTTTATTTCTCATCATCCTACTCTGATTTGATTGTTAATAAATTAAACTGATTTCCCCAAGTCAAGTCTGTTTCACCTGTAACAGTATTCGATGGAAGATCTCTCCCTATCCTTATCTCAATGGACATACCTTTTGCTATATTTTCTCTCCCCTGTCCAGCTGAAGAGGGTCATCAACATCATCACCTTTCTACTCAGTCTCTGAGTTTTTTGAAGTAGCGTGTTCAGCCATCAATCCTTCAACAATATCCATGATGCACTGGGGAAAAAAACATTACAAAGTAATCATTATAGACATTATAAAAGTCCCATTTGTCCAATTTGCAAATTTATCTTGATTTTAAATTCTGAATAGAAACATTTATGGTCTGTGAAAATAAAGAGTGCTCTTTTTTTCTGGTGTTTTGCTTTTTTTTTTCTCCCATGAGCATGTCTGGGTACCTAATGCAGTAATTTAAATAAAATTAAGATTTTTCTGTACTGGAAAGCTTGGTAACACTTGAAAATTATATCTTTCCTCTAAGACAGAGATTTGTCCTTGTATAAGGTACTTATCAGTTTAATAGACAGTTCAGGGAATGTCACATTTTGAGAATGACGAGAAGAATTTGTATCTGTTCTCAGTAATGAAGAGTACGCTCCAAGGACTCATTACTCTACTCTGCTCACACTAAACCCCGACTGAAAACTCATTTGGGCTTACAGTGGCTATGTCTGCCTGATCTTATGTAAGGTATGGAGGGAAAAAAATGTTATTTTTGCACTATGGAAATCATTCTGTTTATTCCTTTCAAAGTTCATTTCTGGCTGGATAAATACCTGTTCTGTGAGGGAAACTAAAATCCATTGTAATGATTAAGCTAACTGACTCTGCAGGTGTTCTGAAGTTCTCTATCACTGCATTGTACTATAAAATGACTGCAATGCAAGGCATCTTAATTTTTATTTGAAACCTTAAAAGTGTGAGAAAAAAAGAAAGCTTGTGGGCTTCAAATAAATAATTTCATATTGGAATAAGTGCAGGAAGGCAGTTTCACAGTCATCTCAGTGTTAGATATTTAAATTGAGATATAAGCATTTATAGCTGCCTCCCACTGCATGCTCAGAATTGTTTGTCATTTTATAGGTAGATCACTACTTAACATTTTTGTTTTAATTTATGATTGTGTAATGTTTGTGCTGTGTTAAAGTGCTGAAATCTCTGTTGCAATGTACTGATTCCTATGCTTTTAAAAGCGTCTGTAAACTGTCTTGTAGCTGTACTGTGTCATCTTGATATTATTTTACTGTGTACAAGTTTGTGGTTGCTGCTGCTTCTGTTGTTGTTTTTAAATTGTGGTAGTTCTTATAATTCCAACCCTAACTATTCTATGATTCTATGATCCTATGATCCTATGATATTTTTTCAGCTTCTCTTTAGGATTTTCAGAAGTCTCTAATCAACTTAAGTGATGCAGAAACAAAAAAATAAACCTCAGAAAACTCAAATAATGAAAGTCTAATACATTATTCTGCAAAAAACTCTGTGAAGCACTGTATGAAGACTAAAACAGAAGGATATGAACTGCAGAGACAATTAATCATTTTCAGCTATACAGACAAAATATTTTGTCAAAGACACACTGCTCTAAGAGTGAAAGATAATATGTTCTACAGTTTTCAGGCCACATGATTAAATAGAGTTGATTCAGATGTCTCATTAAATGAAAAATTTTACCCTTAGAGTAATGTCATTTAAACCTATGTCCAGAGTGGATTCTTCCCACAGTATAATAAAGATAATATATCCCCATTGTTTTCTTAATTTCTTTTTTCCAAAACCTTACTGTGCAGTGTGGTGGAAAGAAGGACATGTCCTTGTATTGTACCTTTAATTCCACTGTTTTCATGACAGAAAACATAGAACTGATCTTTATTATAGGGTAATTTAAAACTAGATTTCCTTTACTCGTGCTTTAGCTTGCAATTTAAAAATTAATTATGAACAATAACAAATAGCAAATTGCTCCCTTTCCAGAATAAGTTCCGCAATGGAATGCAGTGAAAATGTTAATAATTAATCAAATAGGCTAGCTTAGTATTAATTTTGCTACCTTACACACATGCAAAACCCCGCTGAGGTTGTTTGAATTTTTAGTTTCATAAATATTTATTTATAACTGAATTTTCATTGTAAATTACATGTTTTCTGCCCAAAGGGAGGAAAAAACAATTTCTGTATTAATTTTATCTATCTCACTGGTTTTGTTCAGCTTCAGTACTTCTATATACGAAATAAGAGAATAGATAAAAAGAAATGCAGCAACCTGTGTTTGTTAATTTAAAGAGTAATAATTAGGGGGTTTTGCTAATTTTGTAGCAGTGCAGGTACATTGCTACTTACTTACATACAGTGAAAAGCAAACAATTCAGTGTTTCTGTTCCCCCTACCTCCCAACTTTAATATTTATTTTGTTTAGATTCTGCTGCCCCCTACAGAATAGTTGAAAATATTTAGGATTTTACAAACCCAAGGATTGATGTACATTATTTTTTAATCTTACCTGGACAAATAGATGCACAGCTTTCATAGTCTTCTAGGGAAGCAGAGCTTTATTTGATGTCATTCTACTATTTTGATATGCTCTGTGGGACCTGTAACTTAAAAATATTGCCCCTCTGTAATATATTGATAAACAAAAATGAAAGTGATAGGCACTGTTACTGAACAACGAAACATACTCTACATCCTCTAAGAAAACAGAAAGCAAGTTTACTAATATTTGGGTATCAGGAAGTAAGCTAATTATATACTTTATCAGCTGCTACCTGTATACTACTATTTTTTCAGATCCTACTATCTGTAACAACAGCAGAAGTTAAATGCAGTGATGCACTTAAGACTCTAATAGAAAACAGACTGTGAATAGGACAGGGGGGAATAGAAAAGACTCCAAATGTAAATTGTATACTTTCAATTACAGCTCAGAAATACAGCATACTCTTTAAAATCAAATGAAAAATAGCACTTGTACAAACTGATATTTAAAAAAAAAATAAATTAGTTAATTAAATAAAATCCAAGACCTAAATTATAATTCCTGCAGCTAACCTCAAAGGTGAATAGGAAAGTATGTTCTCCATAGGTTCAAACTTAAACAGGGGAAGTTTAGGTTACATATAGAGAAGTTCTTTACTGTGAGAGTGGTGAGGCACTAGAACAGATTGCTCAAGGAAATTGTGAATGCTCCATCCCCGGTAGTGTTCAAGGCCAAGTTGGAGGAAGTCTTGAGTGACATGGTTTAGTGTGTGGTGTTGCATTTCTCAAACATCTTCTGTTTTCCTGTGTTCCCCAAAATGCTCAGAGAAGGTCCTAGCCTAGAGGAGACAGGTACATGTTACATCTTCCAAGGCCTATGGTGAATGCATCATGGAGCACAAAGGTGTTTGAAGGTGTTTGAGCATGGCTGGGTTTGCTTAAAAAATAACTTTGTAGAGATGTAAGTAAAACCAAGAAAACTTACAGGCATTTTGATGCATCAGCTTCTTTATATCTTTAAAACAAGGTTTGATCAATACCTCCTAGATGTCCAAAATCTTTTGTGATTGAATGCAGTGCACATAATATTTTTGAGAATTGGCCGTTTCATCTTCTGAGGAAAGATTTGGATTTCTTTTGGGTTAATTTTATGCTAAATCCAAATTTTTAGTGGAGTCTTTACCTATGATTTATTTGACAAACAAGAATTACTTGTAAATGGGTAAAAGATACATGAAGACAAACTCAAAGACGTTAATGGGGAGTGCTGCTTAAATAAGCATAGTACAAACTTCCTCAAAAAATCTAAGATCTTTCTCAGATGAGCGAAGCATTTTCTGATCATAGCATTTGTTGTAGCAATCTCGGCATCACTAAATGTAGCAAAGGCAATACTATATGTGTGTAGAATAGCTTGTCCAGAGAAACCTGCTGGACAGGATTCCTTTCAAATAACAAACTGTTCACTTTTGAAATGTATTTAGGTATTTTCTCACCTGTATGTTTAAAAGATAAATGTATTTCCTGGAAATCATAACAGGAAACAGAAAGATGATAAAGAGGCTTCAGAAAAAGCAGGGTTTACTTTTTGAATCCTTAGAGACTTAGGCTTTTTTTTTTTTTTCTTTTTCCCAGAAAGAAGAGAGAGATTAAAAGTAGGAAGGGGAGTTTCTTCATAAAGAACCTGCTAAATGCATTTTCCAACTTTCATCCCTTCTTTTGCTCTATCTAAAAATCTGCCATTCACTCATATAATGCATTTATTTCCTACGCAGGTCATGAACATATACGTTCACTATCTCACAAAAAAGCTGTAATTTAACATACAGCAACTGGCTATTAAAGCTAAAAGCTTTCAGAATAAATCACAAACCTGACACTTTTCTATGGTTTTAACTTGACTAGGTTGGGAGGAGTAACTGAATAAGAGAACAGCTTTGCAAACTTCACCTAGTACTTCAAATAGACTAAGTGTAGATTTTATAGATTTAAATATTCACATTAATATTGATTTACAGGGGTTTCAGGGAAGAAAAACAACACCATTAAAAAGATAGAGACATAATTCCAATTATAGTCATTGGCAATGGAGCTGCTGCATTACTAAAAACTACAGTCTTAGATTAGAGAGGCACAGTAGTGATTGAAACCCAGTAAGAAGATAAAAGGAACAAGTAACATGTCATTGCTACAAAGCCAGAACCAATAAAGAATGTAAGCATTAAAACAGTAAGGCATTATTCTTCCCAATAAAGCTATATGGAAGAAAAATTCTCAAATGGTTATTGAGCAAAGGACCAGAGACCTGCAGATTATGAATGAGTCCTGGGTTCCAGTTCTGACTTTCAAGACTCTTTCTGTATTTTATTTGCTACTCTTTAAATAATAAATAATTTTTTCTAGGAGCAAAGTGTGGAAACCATAAATCTCTCTATGAATTCTTTAATTACTAGGGTACACTCAGGGTTGTGCTTCTCTTCACCCTTCTCCCTTACTTTCTCCCATGTGCTCAGCCACAGTCTAAGTCTTTTGTATAACCCCAAAGCGCAGAGTGCTACCTCAGCCAACTTACATTATAGACTGTTGGGAGAAAGAATTATAACTGAAAATTGGTCATGAGAGCCCTTAGAATATGGGTTCCAGCAGGTTTCAGGCATGAATAATATGGTCTTGCAAGTCAGGTGATCTCATACCTGGTGTGATCTGTTAGAGGGAGATGGAGGACTGTGAATGGAAGTTGCCTTGTAGTACAGATGCAAGTTCTCTGCAAAGACAACTTTTTTTTATTATAGTGTATATTTCCTCTTGTTTCTGACAAGAAACCAGTTTCATTATTTTGATAGCAGCAACATTAATGCTAAGTTTCATCTGTCCTCTGTGAAACATAGTGCTAAAACAAATTCCTTGGTTTAATCCAGAATTTCAGTATTTCACTGGGAGACATACAGATGGAACCTGAGGAAGTGATTTTCCTCTCCAGCTGACGAAGTGTTGCAGAATTTCAGAATTCAATGTTATTTTTCATCTGAATGCAAAAACGAATACTTTTTAGGCAACTTTAAAACTGTCCTTGAGATCCTCAGGTATAAAATAATGCAGAATTTATGCAGTTTTCTCTAAAACTCAGGCTTATTTGAATTGATAGTCTTAATCACATCACAGAGTGATATATGCTTCCTTTAACTTAGAAGACCTTAGCTCTGGATTTGAAAGATCTTTCAAACATTGGTCGCATTGTGTCTTTCAGGCTGTTGTGGTTTTAAGATCTGCTGGTAACTCAGAATGGCCCAGCTGCTCACTCACCCTCTCCCTCCTTTCTCCCCTGCTACTGGTGGGGTGGGGAGAGAATTGAAAGAATGTAAACCCCATGTGTTAAGATAAGAACAGCTTAGTAACTAAAGTAAAATACAAAACTACTACTGCTACCACCAATAATAATAATGATAAGGGAAATAACCAACTAAAACCTGTACCTAAAAAGGGAAGTAAAAAAACCCAATAAACACAATAAACCCAATAAACCCAATAAACACAAGTGATGCACAATACAATTTCTCACCACCTGCTGACCGATACACAGCCCGACCCGAGCAGCAATCTGGGCCTTCTGGGTAGCTGCCCCCAGTTTATATACTGGGCATGATGTGCTGTGGTGTGGAATACCCCTTTGGCAAGTTTGGGTCAGGTGTCCTGTCTCTGCTTCCTCCCAGCTTCTTATGCCCCTCCTCGCTGGCAGAGCATGAGAGACTAAAAAGTCCTTGATCAGGGTAAGCATTACTTATCAACAACTAAAACGCTGGTGTGTCATCAGTGTTGTTCTCAAACTAAAGCCAAAACACAGCACTACATCAGCTACTAAGAAGGAGAAAAATAACCGTTACAGCTGAACCCAGGACATAGGCCCTGGCAGACACTTGATTTCTGTGAAGATCAGATCTGCCAGCATGTCAAGTGTCTATTCAGGTTTAGAAATAAAGATGTGCAAAAGAAAATTCCTCATACTTTCAGCTTTTAACTTCCTTCCTTCTTCTACAATCACTACCAATGCAAAATAAGAATGAGGTTTTGACGGTTTAGGGGCAGGCACAGAAATAACTACAGACCTGGCTTTCTGTATGCAAGATTACTTCTTTCTTTATAAATTTTGGCTTGTGGTTTTTGAAGCAGTTTGATTTTGCCAATTTTGCTTCCTGTGAGACATTTAGAGGGATATTTGTATACAATGCAAATGTTTCTCTTTCTAACTTGTCCTTTCATATGTTAAAATGTATCATAAACAGGAAATTTAAAATGCATCTGAGTATCAGAACATATTTTTAATTTAAGCTGCAATGCTTTATGTCAACCTAACATATTTAGTTACTTTTTATATGGATATGGCATTCCATACATTGTATGGAGTTACATGCAATGGAAGTAACAGTGAATGATAAACAAGGCCAACACCGTAAGTGTCGTAAACAACGTGCACACAAGATGCTGACTGCTGAGCATGAATGCACTGAAAACCTATTCCTTTCCTTTTATAATTCTGGTTTACAAAGTGAAACCCTAGGTTTTGGTGGGAGTGTGATGACAGTAGAGATAAGCTTTGCTTAAGGGAAAGGACTCTCTATAGCTCAGTGACTCAGTGGGGAATATAGTTTCCCCTGTAAGGACTAGAGGTCTTTTATTCCCTTAACGACTCCCACTGTGGCTCATAATTTTAGCCAATCACTGCTCCACCATATAATTTTTCTTATTTAGTCCTGCAATTTGACAGACAAGGTCATCTTGATACACAAAATTATTCTGTTGAATTCACATACAGTATAAACCAGTGGGAGACTGCATGATCTCATTCAGCATACAGCAGTGCCCAGAAGTTCCTGCCTTGTCAAGATACTGGCCCACTAATCTTTTTACAAAAAACTCAGTAGTAGCCAGAAAAAAGTGCTAAAAAATGAAGAGCATATGCATCCATTCCTGCTGGAAGTGAAGATTCTTGGGTGTTACCTGGACAAGAAACAGAAAGTAGCACTCTCTGGCTCTCCAGTTTTAATCTGAGAAACAGGATGAGCACTGGATGCTGTTACCGCGTCAATGTCCTGTCAGTTTGCAGCAATCTTTAATGTAGGCCCTCACTGAACTACAGATTGTGTTCGTACAGCTTTACTTCAATAGCTCTCCATGGGTTCAGGGCTAAGCACTATACTTAATATAATATTGTCTTGAACTGGTTTTTTGGTGCTTTTTTTTTTTTTTTGTCATAAAAGACATAACATGAGAAATGGTAGCCAACTTTTGCCTATATGTTTGGGGTTTTTTCCTATATCATTAACTATTTTATCTCTCTTCTATATCTCCTGTCTTTCTGTTTTCCATGCTGAAAAGTCCTAGTCTAAAATAAATATTCCAGGGACACTAGGGTCATAAAAGGCATGCCCAAGGGGAGCTTGGCACACCACCAACATTAGTCATTCAACACATTTTTGATTTGTGCCAGTCATAGTGCTAGGGACGTAGGCCTCATCTCCATGGTTGAGGCTTAAATTAGTTTTAGGCTTAGGGTTAGGGTTCAGAGATCCACAAATCCTACAGCTCCAGGGACACAGCTGCTGTAAAAGGAATACCAAGGAGAGCTTGGCACGTTATCAACATTACAACTTCCACACACTTTTAATTTGGGCCAACTGAGGTACAGTGGACTTAGGCCTCATCTATACAGGCTTAAATTAGGGTTAGGCTTAGTTTTAGGGTTCAGAGATCCACAAAGCCTACAGCTCCCCTTGGCATGGCTTTTGCAGCCCCAGTGTCCTTGGAGCTATAGGCTTTGTGGATCTCTGAACCTTAACACTTATTTAAGACTCATATAAGCTGCCACCATTTATATGAGCTCTATGTCCCCCAGCACCACTTCTGGTCCAAATGAACAAGGAGTTAAAGTTGTAATGTTGTTGTTGTTTCAAGATCCCCTTTATGACTTTTACAGCACCTGTGTCCCTGGAGCTGTAGGCTTTCTGGATCTCTGAAACTTAACTATAAGAATAACCCTAACTTAAACAGCCATCACAGAGATATGGTCTACATCCACAAGAGCTATGGCTGACACAAATGTAAAAGGTGTTGAATGTTAGTAATGTTAGCACCACGCCAAGTTCATCTTGGAATGGCTTTTACAGCCCCAGTTTCCCTGGAGCTGTAGGCTTTGTGGATAGCGAAAACCTAACCCTATGCCTAATCCTAATACTAGCAGCAACCATAGAGATGAGTTCTACGTCCCAAAGGACCACGACTAACACAAATGAAAAAGGTGTGAAAGGAGTAATCTTAGTGCTGCGCCAAGCTCCCCTTGGCATGCTTTTTACAGCTCCATTGTCCCCTGTCAGTAGTCTTTGCGGATCTCTAAACCCTAACCGTAAACTTAACCCAAATTTATAGGCACCACCATAGAGATGAGGACTAGATCCCTAAAGAGCATACATGGCATAATTAAAAAAGCTGTGGAAAGAGTAATGCTGGTGTCTTGGTTTAAGTCCATCTACGCAGTCTCTCTCTCATTCCTCCCCACTTAGTACCCCCCCCAAGCTCCTGGAGGGATGGAGAGGAGAATCGAAAACAACTCCCACGAGTTGAGATAAAAACAGTTTAGTAACTAAGGTATAGCACAAATCACTACTGCTACCACCATCACCAATACTAATAATAATGATAAAAGAAATAACAAAGTGAGAGAATATAACAGCTCACCACCCCATCGACCAACATCCCAGCCCGATCCCTGGCAGTCCACTCTCCCCTTCCGGGAAACTGCCCCCAGTTCCACATCCTGGGCATGACGTGCTGTAGTATGGAATGCCACCTTGCCAATCCAGGTCAGGTGTCCTGTCTCTGCTTCATCCCGGCTTCCCCTCTTCCCTGGCAGAGCATGAGGCTCAGGAAGTCCTTGCTCAGACTAAACATTGCTAAGCCACAACTGAAAACATCGGTGTTATCAGTGCTATTACCAGGCCGAAAGTCAAAAACACAGCACTGCACCAGCTACTAAGAAAGAGAAAAATGACTGCTACTGCTGAAACCAGG
>JANHGB010048250.1:3272-14741 GCA_026283785.1 Coracopsis vasa
ATTCGTTTTGCAAAGGAAGTAAATATCACTGTTCCAAAATGGGGACATAGAGAGCTGTAGGCCAGCCTCAGGTGCATCTATATTCTCTGCCATTAAGCTGGCCACATGCAACTGCTGACCTCAAAAAGGTTTGCTTTTTGGCATTATATCTGCACAATGAAATAGCACTGTTGTTTTGACTGTAGAAAATGCCTCTTTCTTTACCTCCATCATGGACTCTTCTCACAACAGAGCCAAGTGAGTAAAACAAGAGCAAACCCTTCCCTATTTTTCAGGATGTTTAACCAGGAATTAGAGATTGATGACATAAAACCATAGCTGACAGTGAGAGTTCTTGAGAAACAAACCCAGCCAAACAAAAACCCCCAACAGCAAATAAATCAGCAATCTTTTAAGGCATACCAAAGCATCACATTTGAACTTGTTGAGAAACAAGAGGCTGAATCCTAGCAAAAGATTTTTCCACATGTCCCGAACAATTCATGTCTGCCTCTTCATTCCCCCTTTTCCTATCTTGTCCTTTAATCTCTCATCCCAATATTTCACCCCTGCTCTCTGAGAGCACATCACTTTTCTCCAAGGCAGATCAAGCGCTGCTGTTACTGACCAGTCAGGTCAGACTTAGCAAGAGCGCAGGCTCTCTCTGACCCAGTAAACATCAAGGTTCACAATGTCAGCAAATTCAAGCTCCTTACATCTAACAATGAGTGGGTTAAGACCAGAGCTGGGTTAGTTCCCAGCACAGCATGTCCATTCTTCATTTATATGCACATTTTTTTTCATTTAGTTGTTCCAATGCCAGCAATCATTTTTCATCAGAGATGCTCGGTCACATAATGATGCACATGAAGTTAACATTAGGATTTCTGACAGTTCAGGCTGAGGCTCTATGATACAATTATGATACAAAGCAGTGTACAAATGGAGCAGATAACCACCGGTACAGGACACAGAGAGCCTTCTCCACAACCATACAGCAACATAAACTATGGCACCAGATGCCTGCACAGAGCAACCAGCCAACTTTTCCTCTCTTCATCCTTCATAGCTATAACCCTCACTTGAATTAGAAAACAAGGTTTGGAAAAACTCATTGCCTTACCTTAGTGTCCATACGTGAGACTCCACAGGAAGCAGTGCAACACAAGGTGAAGCACAGGTTCCTCACAGGCAGGATGCAGCTGGCAGTGTCCCAGGGAGCAGTCTTTGGATGGAGGGTACCCAGCACAGAGTAGCCTCTGCCATCCTTCATCCCTCTGCTCCAGGATGATGCACAGGGAACAGGCAAGTGGAACATGCCAGACAAGACATGACCAGTCCATGGGAACTCAGCTGGGATGTTTATTGATGCACTAAGGGGCTGATACATCCTGATGAATCGGTGAGGATGACCACAGCTCCCAGGGCTGAAGGGCAGCCCCAAGCCCCTTGCTGCAGCAGGGCAGGCTGCATCCCAGGCCCATAACCTCTGGGGCAATAGGTGCCATTCCCACTACCACTCAGGATTAAACCACTGCTTTTACTGTATTTGTGTTGCCCAGCCCTAAGTGCCAGCTTCTGCTAATCCCTTGATTCAACATAATTCCCGTATAGGACAACATCTCTGCTTATTCTGTCCTTCCAGGAAGCTGTCTTTGTCACACTCTTCCTCTTGCAATTTATACCTCTCCTAAGGGCTGTTTCTCATCTCTTGCTCTGAAGAACACAGTTGTTAACTCCTGCATATCTGTGTGCTTTGCTTCCCCAGGAGACGGAGGCCATGGCTACCTGAAGGACTGGCTCTGGTGGGCTGGCTTGTTAACCAGTAAGTAGAAGCTGCTTTCCTGGGTTTTCAGCTTTTCCAGGGTCTGTCCCTGTGAATCAGGTGTGGAATGAGCCCAGCATCTAGTGGCTTAAATCCTTTTCTCCGGCAAGTTCCCCCATCCTCTGCAGAGGCACCTCAAGGAAAGCAATGAGCCACACAAAATCTCCCATCCTCCTGCAGGGCTGGTAGGACCTGATAGCTCAGTTTTACCAGACCAAATGCATGAAAAGCCAGGCTTTAATAAGGTAGTTGGATGGTTTGCCTGCATACCAGGCACAGGGCAAACAACCTCCCATGCATGCCTGGGGCCTCTGGGAAAGGTTACTGCTGCTGCACAGGGATGATAAGGAAGTGTTGGTAGCAGTTCCTTTCTTGAGCAAAGCTTGTTTTCCCTTAAAGCCAGCCTTAAATCCTTTTTTGATGCTGTACATTGCAGTATCTTCCCAAATGGAATCACAGCCATGCGGAGAACAACAGGTTTTACAACAGAGTCTTTCAGAGCAGTCTTTTTTGGCTCTCGCCACTGCAGCAGCTCCAAGTACCCCCACCTTGCTCTGCCCTTGCAGCTCCTGCTGTACAACCACCACAGCACAACCCATAAGCAAGCACACAGTACTCACTGCTCAGGAAACAAGGACATCTCAACCAGAGAACAACATCACAGCCCTATGGAGAGACATTTTATAGGTGAGGAGCTGCTCCTAACACTGGAGCTCCCACAAGTGCCCACCTCTCATTAACCACCCAGACACACTGCAGCTGTCTGTGATTAACACAGTTCATATGGATCAGCTGTGGCAAGGCCAAGCCCTGGCACCCCCAGCTCTGCTCCATGTAGTGCTGGGCTCTAGGGATGCTTCTCTCCTTGTATTAATCTGTAGCAGATTTGCACCCATTATCTGGCCCTGTTCAGCAGCAGCATGGAATCCCTCATAAAAAATAGCACTCTCTAACTGATGTCTTACTAGTCTGCAAGCCCCAAAGAGAAAACACAGAAAGCCTGCTGTAACTCACTGCTATTTATTTCTCTTGTATTTGTTTAGTGGGTGGAGGGGAAGCTGCCAACTTTGCTGCCTATGCCTTTGCTCCTGCAACGATTGTGACGCCTCTGGGGGCTCTGAGCGTTCTCATAAGGTGATTGATGTGTTTGCAGTCTGCCTTTTTGTTTGCTTGTTTGTCTTGGAAGATAGAAAGACTTGAAGGGAGAGGAATATGATTTATTCTGCTTAAAGGAAAAAATGTCCAGGGATTTCTAGATGTTGTCCTTTTGGGGGATCATTTGGAAGGTGATGAATTAAGTAGCATGCCTTTGGGGACATAAATTACTGCAAATATCAGTGTTCTTTTCTTCTTTATTACAGTTCTTTTACCAATTCAAAGTTTTGTTTGTTTGGTTTGGTTTGTTCTCATAGTGAGCAGCACCAGAATCTAAAAGGGTCAAAAATGTCAGGCTTGTATTTAAACTCTGTCATTTGCCTTTTATGTCCTAGGCTTTTAGGGTGCTTTAATGTTGTGTATTTGTATTTCTGTTGTTAAAAGGGCTGAAACCCTATTTATTTACTTTTAAGAAAGAGATTCGTATCAAAATACATGAGTCCAGGTACTGAAGGTGTTATAGAAAGTCTGTTGTTGTGAAATGCCTCAGCAAAGGGAGAGTTAGGACTGCTCCGGTGTCTTGTCCCAGATTTTTATGGACAACAACTAAGTATGTCTGTAGATATATCTGTAGCCCCCGTACATTCAGAGCTTCTCTGGGGCTTAATAGTTCTGATGATTTAGTTACAACTGATGTAACTCTTGTTGTTTGGTTGGGCTTTTTTTACCTCTGTTTTTCTCAGAAGTAATTTCCTTAGGCAATAAAGGCTTCGTAAGGGCCAACAGCTCAGAAGTGAACCTGCAGACCTTGAAGATATTCCTGAGGATGTGCTAACGCATTCAGCCTTTTCCTCACCTTGCTGATACATGAGCTGTGATCCGGAGATCACACCTGCAACTCTGCGGGTTCAGCTGTTGGTAGATGCAATGTGATTGTGTAATAACACACTGGAATCCAACAAATTTACTCTCAATTTATGTTCTTATATCACATGAAGGCATTCTTTACCTTCTTTTAGCTGCTGTTCCTTCTGTAAAGGACTTTAAAGGATCTGCTGACATTTTTCTGTCCTGTGCAGTGCCATCCTGTCTTCATATTTGCTTGGAGAACGGCTCAACATGCTGGGAAAGCTCGGCTGCATGCTGAGCCTTGTGGGCAGCACCGTGATGGTGATACATGCTCCAGAGGATGAGGAGGTCACCACTCTGGATGAAATGTCTTCTAAGCTGAAAGAGCCAGGTATGCAGGAGGTTGTGCTCTCTCTTGGGGCTGGGCAGCATGTACTGCTCCCCATGCCCACTGCTCAGTTTTGAGTTGCTTCTCTTCCTCTTCCAGGTTTCCTTGCTTACGCTGCAATCCTCTTGGCTGTCTGCTTCCTCCTGATCTTCTACTTCGCACCCCGCTATGGCCAGAGCAACATCCTCATCTACCTCACCATCTGCTCTGTTATTGGTGCCTTCTCCGTGTCCTCAGTCAAGGGCCTGGGTATTGCCATTAAGGGCTTCTTTGCTGGCCAGCCTGTGCTGCAGCACCCATTGACGTGGATCCTAGTCGTCACGCTAGTGGCCTCCATCACTACACAAATTAACTACCTCAATAAGTCTCTAGACATTTTCAATACATCTTTGGTGTTTCCTATCTACTACGTGCTGTTCACCACCATCGTCATCACAACTTCCGTCATCCTCTTTAAGGAGTGGGTCACCATGACCGTAGTTGACATCATTGGGACAGTTTGTGGCTTTCTCACCATCATTTTGGGGGTATTTTTACTCCATGCCTTCAAAGACATGGATGTCAGTTTAGGGAATCTACCACAAGTCCTCCAGAGTGGACAGCAAGCGCCAGTCACCCGAGATGACAAGAACATCCTGATAGAGGTGGACAACTCCAGCATCGCTCCAGAGGATAAACCCAAAGTATTCATGATCTACACCTAATGTGTTATACGCAAGGGTCTGGAGGTTGGGTGAATGGGTTAATGTCAATGTTCCAGATGCTAGTGAGCAGCTTAAAAAAGGAGAAGCAGAAAATAAGACCAACAGTGTCTTATCCACAGCTTGGTAGAGTCAAACCAAGTCTTTCCCCGGGCTTTTGGATTGGATCTTTGTTACGGTGTGGCAGCAAAGAGTGGGTTTAGTCTTTACTGGGCTTTAATACATGCAGCCACTGAAAATGAAAATCCTCTTGAAATATGAACTCTGAGGTCCCTTCCTGTCCCTTATTCTTGGCAGGGAATTCCAACATTTACTCTTGCACTCCTTCCCCGGGTGGCCATTGATGTGGTTATTTCCAGGCCCTGATTGAATCACTGATTAGTGTTTTTTTGTCTTTTTTTTTACTCTTTCTAGTCACTTGCATGAACTCCAGAATACACACCAGTATCTCCGACAGGTAAGAGACACGGACTGAGTGGTGCACATCTATTCAAACTCTGCTCATCCTTATTTAATTACTTGCTCTGCAGATATGGGACAAGAATATTGGTGAATATGGGCAAAACGTGGTGAATTTTGGAGCAGGCATTCACTCAGGCTCAGTGGCAGGACCCATTAAATGATTTTATAGGACCATGGCAAAGAAATCTTTTTCAGCTTGTGTGAGGTGCAGGAGTTTCCCTGCAGCAGTAGTTAGTAACTAGCTAGCGTTACTTAGCTTTATATGGGGTTTTGTTTATTTGGGCCTTTTCCTTAGCAGCAATGGTGCCCAGGCCACGTTGATGTGATTGGTGAAGCCACTGGCCCTGATCTAGACCTCACTTAGCAAGGGGCAGCCCCTGCTCAGGCTGGGAGCTCTGGCAGGGTAAACTCCATGTTAGGAGGAGCAGTGCCACTGCCTGCAAGACTTTGTGGCCTGTGAAAATCTTTTCAGGCTGAAAGACCAAATGGCTGTAACTTAAAAGTATTTTTTTTCTTAGGAAATGTCTTGACCTTGGAGAGCCTCCCAGCTCTTGGAGCCCCGTGACATTTCCTGCTGTCATTTAAACTCAAAAGCGTTTTTGTTGTTTAAAGGGAGGTATGAGTTGTATGTTAAAAGACAAACAGACATAAGTGGATGATGCTCTGCAGAGCTGGAGGGATGCAGTTTACTCCAGAGTGGTTGTGCTCACTCCTCTCCATCTTTCTCAATACAGCATGGATGTCACCTGGACTCTTGCGCATGGGTCACCTTCAAAACCCCCTTGGATTTCTGTCAGTGGTGAGGATGAAGAAATGGGAGAAATAACATTTTAATCTGGAAGGTGAAAAAGGAAAGTATTGCTGCAGTTAAAAGTCTTTCCCATCCTGCTGCAAACGGAGATTGGAGCCCATTTTCTCACAGTAAATCCCAAGCAGGGAGCAGCAAAACCTGATCCGGCTTTGCCAGGCTGACTCAGTCCAGAGGCAGCTCTAGCTGGGTTAGCCCTGGACCACTGATGCTCTCTGAGATGCTGACCTGAATATACCTGGGCCTGAGCATCGCTGAGCAAATGCAACATGGGTTTGAGGGGTGGGAATATGCAATCTCTTGTAATAACATTTCAATTCTATTTTTTTGGAATGTGGAAAACGAAATAAAGGCTTTTTCTAAAAAAAAAAGAAAAAAAAAACCCAAAAAAACCAAACAAAAAAACCCACCACCGTTGCAGGTGAATCTGAAAGTTTTTCATGATTTGTCTGATCTTACCGGTGAGGCCCTGAACAGGCTGAGGGACAGCTGGGTACAGCAGAAAGAGCATCTGAGCCGAGAATGAGCCAGCAGCGCCCTCGTTTGGTAGCAGAAAATAATACAAGCGACTCTCTTCGAGCTTCTTTTTGAGATAACAGTTGGTATTGGATACTTCATGCATCTAACCTTAGAAAAAGCCTGTAACCGGGACTGATCTTTCCTCACGTCCTAGAGCTGCATTTCATAGAAGTCATTTCTCCTACTATCTGCCATCTGTGACCAAATGCCATATGTAAAATGAAGGTTTGAAGCGAGGTAATGAAATGGCACACTGATTAATGACACACACTTGCTAATGACAACTGACAAATTTATTAAAACCAGGCAAAAGGCACAATGAATTGCATTCTTCAAGTATTTGCATAGAGAACATTATTGTAAACCATTAACATGTGGACACAGGAGAAAGCGAGATGTATTTTGGTATATGTTCTCCCAAGGTTTCACCATCTTTATTCCTCCTGCAGTTCCCCCATTCTCATTCACTCAACTTGCACGTATATGAAAACTTAAAAGGATTTACTTAAAACTACGTTTTGGAGACTTTAAGACATTCCAGCAATCAGGTTTTCCATTAGAGTTTGGGCACATGCAGTTCTCTGAGCTTTGTGTGCCCATGGGCTTTGTGATCACATAAAATACAGTGAAAATAGTTTTAGTGATTTTTTTTGGTGGCCATTTGGTAAAGGTCACTGATTGCAGCAGAAGTCTGCTGCTGTCTTCAGTGAGGGCTCAGATACAAGGTCAAGTTCTTGTGGTTGAAGCTGTACTACTACAGTGTATGTACAGCATGTGCCCAGCCTACTGCCCCACCTGTGAGCAGTACAACACACCATTACCTAGCAACATTAACTGCGCCCCAAGAAACAGCAAATTTGGGGCTTGTTTGATTATAGGTTGTTTATATGTAATATATTCCAACTACAGAAAAAGACATTAAAAGATTAGAAAGCTGATGTCTTTTCACTTGCCATCCCTTATTTTGGGGAGTATTTTAGGATGGTTTTTGTTCCAGGCATATAGAAGGTAACAAAAGGTCCAAAATGATCAAGACAAGGACTAATCTATAAGGAATTCAAGACAGACCCTGTGTACTGTTTCCTTGTGGAGAAAGAGGTAGTGAAGTTGCAAAACCTAGTACGATTTAAGTCATGTAACTGCTACATATAACTGCTCATTTAATGAGTGCTTGGGGCTTATCTGTTTTGTTATATTTTGGGTCCTTTTCAATCAGTGGAGCTTGGGAAAGAACCATCAGGCAAGACTTTTCTTTATGCCAATAATACAGTTTCTCACATGCGCAGCAGCAATCACTGAAGATTTGTCCATAATAAATCAGACACAACAGAACTGCTGTAACCATAGCTCCAGCATTCCCTGTGTTCTCCAAGGAAATCATTTCAAGGAAAAAAAAAAAGAAAAAGGAAAAAATCTGGCATAATTAAAGGTCTTAATTTAAAATCTTGAGGAAAAAACAATGTAAAACAGCCCAAGCTATTGGGAAGAAAAGAAATGAAGAAAGTCATAAGGGAGGGTCCTCAGGGTCAGAACCGTCAGCTGCTTAAAGTGCACACAGACAGCTCTCTCCATCCGTAACTGGAGAAAAAACCTGGAGTAAATGAGCTGCCCTACAAAAGCACCATGTGTTGCAGTAATATTCATGTTGATTTACCACCTGGGCAATTTGAAGGTAGGTTTCTCACTGCTATGGGGAGCAGATAGCCCATGCTGAACTACTGCTCAGCAGAGACTGAAGCCTGAGGAGACGTGCAAATATGTCACCGATCCATGGTACCGCATGTTGGAGAGAAGGTTTCAGCGCTGGGTTTTGCTGAGCTTCCTCCTGGCTATTTGCTTTTGTTAGAGTTTCCCTGTCGTACCTTGGCTGTGTCCCAATGCCACGGATGAGTGCATATGGGCTGCACTGGGGATGCTTTCCTGTCGTACAGCACTGAGGCAAGACAAGCGAGTGCTGGAGGACAGGCAGGTTGCAGCGCTCTTGCTGAAGATGGTTATATGGGGAAAATAACCCATTCTATTAAAGCTAATCAAAATCCACTGCGACCCACAAATTACTTTAACCGGGAATAGTTTCATGGTTTGCTCCCTGTTGTGGCCTCATTTGCCACCCACTGTAAACTGAGAATAAGCCAAAGAAAGTTTCAACAGCTGCCTTCTGCTCTCCCAAGAGGCAGTGGTTTCTGTATAGCACCAACCTATGCTCCTGCAGCTGTGTGGATGGGCTGAGGAAGCCAACAGGGCTGGGTCTTACATGAAAGTCCATCAAGGCCAGCACCTGCACTCAGAGCTTGTCCTCCCTGGTAAGACTTAAATAACTGATTAGAAACAGGTGAAATCCCTCCATCCCAGCACTGGATATTGCACAGTAATATTTAAATACCGTATAAACAAGTCATTCCTATATGGAAAAGGCTATCAGCAGAGAGGGTTGAGTTCAGCTTGGCACGTACCAGTGCAGTTCCTGGGGGCACTCCTGCCAAGCCTGACTGCAGCTTGTTGAGTCACATAGGAAACAGGGGAGGCTGGAGAAGAGGAGCCAAGACCCTGCCTGTGGCCGTGGATGGGTTTTTGGGTGATGAAGGCCATCCAGTCCCCTGTGAAGGTTGGAGCCAGCCAGGAACAGTGTGCTTCAGGAGTGCCCATGGGAGCCCGGCTTCAAGACATTCACTGCTCCAGCCATCCTGACACCAGTATTCTGGATGAGATGGAAAAAGGGAAAAGAGAGAGGAGTGAGCACTGATGAAAGAGCAGACCAGGGGGAGCCTGTCTCCATTCGTATGCATTCATACCCTAACACATCACACAGGAAATTCTCCCAGATGTCTTACCTGAGGAAGTGCTCAGGGATGTGGAGAACTGAGTTAACTGTTTTGCTCAACTCAGTAAATGCAATAAGGATCAGGTAAACTGTATTGCCCTGCAATAAAGGCAACCAACCCAACAGCCTCTCCATTTCCACCCACCAGCTCTGTGTAGGAAGACGTTTTGCAATATGTTAGCAAGTCTATTCCCTTCAGAATACTTTTATTCCCTTGTGGTGAGGGGACGCTGCTGTGTTTCCCATCACTGTACTCAGTGCCTACCTCTGCCACAGGCTGGAGTTGTCCTGGGGTTCTAGTGTGTGCAGGAGGCAGCGAGATGGCAGAGCTGTGCCCTGGCCAGGCTCTGGGTCTGTTTGGGATGGGATCAGCTGGCAAAGCCCTCTGTGGTGGCCGGGGCCTAGAAATATCCTATACAAGAAAGAAATAGTTTTGACTTCCCAGCCTGGACAGATGCACAGCCTGAAAACAGAGACAGTAGTTGCAGTATTACATCTAATGGATGCATGAGAAAAACCAGCAGAAACCTTACAGACTAGGCAAGAGTCCTGATTGCAACTCTGCTTGTAGCATCCCTGCCTGAGACAAACGCTGAAGGGATACAGGCAAACCCATGCTTGCAAAGACCTCACCCTCTCTAAAGAAAGGATGGAGCACAGGCAGCTGCTGCTGTGGCTTACTCTATTACACAGGTGGTCAGTGGTTTTCAAAATGCAGAGTTTTTCACCTATAAAGTTTCATGAAGACTGATGGCTAAAGGCTGCTGGGCAGCTACCTTCAAACTGAGGACAATCAAACAGGGTAGCAAGGTTTCCACCTTGCTCTGCCTTCTAAATGGAGCTGTGGGCTGAAAGTGTGCCACATTCTGGCTATTACAGGACCGAGAAGTTTTAAGCCTTAAATTTTGCAAATAATAGGGAAGCAGTGCTCCAGAGCCTTTTAATCAGCCACATTATTCATTCACTGAAGACACTCATACTATACAATTGCCAATACAATGCCTGCATACCCTGTATACATGTGTATATATCCGTGTGTCCATACACACACAGCCCTGCACCCACCTACATCAGTTATGACTTTGTTTGTGCACACAGCTGTCCCTAATAGGATACTCGGAGCATTATATTTTCCATTCGCCTAATGAGTTTCAGTGTAAAGCATGGCCCTGGGGAGAAGTTACCCACTCAAGAACCAACTGCCTGCTGTTGCTGAGTCTCTGAGCTGTGCTGGCTTCCAGGTGTTGATTTAATAAACACAGCTGCACTCACAACTTGGAGGGGACCCAAACCCCATGCAGTGTCCTTAGACTATGCACAAATGCGATGCTTGTCGGCTGTGTCAGCCGATGCTTGGGGATCCACTGCTCTCCAAGGACCTTGCCCTGTGAATCCAGGAAGGACAAGGCAGGCTAAATGCCACCAACCACGAGGTCCAAATTGCTCCTATAGGAATAGCAGGAGAGCAAATCTGGCAGATACTGCAAATGTCTAGGAAGGACACTGACACCAGCAAAGACTGGAATGAATTACTTCTCCTGTACCTTCCAAACCTTGTGTATCTCCCCAACCAAAAAATGGCAAGGTTTCTTTTGGAAATCATAGGAAAATCATTCCATTAGAAGACCTGACTGAGATAAACAGACTGGATGCCTTGAGGAGGGAGCACAGTGGAGATTATGGGGAACTTGTCAACAACCAGCTGGGAAGGATACCTATTCCTTATTGACTACGCCAGCTTCCTGCTTTTGTTTTAGTTTTCTTTCCTGCTGAAGTGCCAGCTGTTTGCAGGAACAATGGAGCTAGAAACAAATCCCATTCACTAAAGTATTTTGGGTTTGTTTTCCTCTCTATCCTTCAGAGAGAGACTGCCTGGGAGCCAGCCTCCTGCTATCCTGTAACTGAGCCCTTGGCTTATTTGCTGGCCCTAACCTAGTGAAGGAAGTAGGGAAATATTTGGGTAAAATGGAGTTAAGGCAGTCTGAATGATTTACCATCTTTTCCATAATAATGTGGGATCTG
>JANHGB010048250.1:14767-27108 GCA_026283785.1 Coracopsis vasa
CAAAAGAAGTAAATCAAAACCCTTTCCTTATAACACTCAAAAGAACCTTGTGGCCAGGATGCTGACATAAGATGGGGTCAGTCTGGGTTAAGTCTAATGTTTCCTATGCAACATGTTAAAGGTCCCATTTATGCTTCACATCAGAATTTATTTGAGGCTCCCGAGGTTTTAGTCCAGAAATGGCCAAATAGAAGATACCAAGGGGATCATCCCAAGGCATGGAGATCTTGTGCTCAGTACTGAACCTCACACTTATCACTGACTGGTAATCCCAGAAGAGCTTGTTTCCAGGAGACAACATGCATGCAAATGGTAAGAAGAGCTGTGCTCAGGGAAAAATCTGTACAGTCCTTTCATTCCTGGCGTGTTGTCTGTTTGATTTGCAGCTAAAAAGTATTTAGATGACCTTGGTGAAGTGAATGCTGCTTTGTGATCCAAGCTACCTGACTTCATGCCCAGGTCAGAGGCATCAGGGGACCTAAATTAAGAGTAATGGTGTGTGCTATTGTTGAGCATGGCCATTGTCATCTACACTACGAAGTGAGGTAGACCACCAGTGATTGTCCTGTGGCGAGATGGAGCATGTGCTAGTGAGCACAATAACTCCTACACCCCACCAGGGTGAGAGGCATCACTCCCAGAACAAACCTCCCATCAAACCACATCTGCAGAACAGCAGCACAACCTCATACCTGAGATACAGTGGGTCTGGGAGCAGGAGGTGCCGGTCTGCTCGGGGGTGTCCGACGAGCAGTGTCCTTTGCATTGGGCTGCCCCACACCAGACATGTAGCCAGTGGAAAAGGTGGGTGGCTGCTGCAGGTTTATTCGGAGCCCTGGAGCTTGCTGGGGAGGAGGTTTTGATGGGATCTGAGGAAAGCCAATCACCTGTGCAGAAGACCTGGAGTTAGGCATTTCCACTTCAAACCACCTTTTTACTCTCTGCTACACTTCTGAGGATCTACATAAGGTCTATGGGCCACATAGTGGAAAACATCGCCTGCAACACCAGTATGTCTAGTAGGTGTTTTACCCATCCTTTGATAGAACCTCCCCCTAATCAGAGTGGGAGAGGGAACCACATCCCATATCTTAGGGAGCAGCAACTCTCCCCAGGGAGGTGGAAGTTGACCTTGCTCCTACCTTCCTCTGCTCCTGCGGGGTTTTCAACTTGAATGCAGGGTTTGCATGTCCATTTCCAGAGGTGTCACTGACAATGAGAGAAAGAAAAGAGTGTTATTTCCTTGGTACATTTTCTCCTTTTTCTTTGCTGTATTTTCCATTATGTTTTAACTGAAGGAAAAAAAAATGAGAAGCAAATGCTGACTATACCAACAAACCCATGTAGTTACATTCCTGACAGCCTTTGCAGTTTGTCTTCTGTCCTCACACTGAAAGGGGGTGGATGCAGGCAGGCAAGGCACTGCATTGACAACGTACCTGAACTGCGGGGTCTTCTTTAGAGAACAGATGGCAAATTTATTCCAGCATTTCAAATAGTAGAATAAAAACACGATGATGAGAAGGAGAATGGGAGCCAGGACAGCAAGAGTTATCGCGACTGCTGAAGGGCCTGAGGGTAAGAAAGTAGAGTTTGTTAAATGGAAAATACTCTGCTCCTCATCTAATTCAAGTCCCTCTGAAGTGCCATCATAGCAGATTTGGTCCTACTCACCTTCGGGCATGGGGGGACCACTGTCCAAGCTTCCACCCCTTCCCTGCTTATTGCAAAATGGGGGGGCCCACCCCTGGTTGCAGTGGCAGTTCTTGTTGTTATTGCAGACCTAGGATAGGAAGACTCAAATACTTTAGTCCACAGACCAGAAAATGCATCAAACATGAGAGAAAAGAGCAAATCAAGAAGCCGAAGTCCAGAGCGAACCTAAGCGTGGTATCAGAACCGAACAACCACACACAGACGAATGGCAGCCCATTCTGCTTTAGTCTGAAATGGAGATGAAAAAGACAACACCTACTCCATGACCATGGCACTTCTTGTTACAGCTTTCAGAATCAAATATGATGGATGTGTTCTGGCAGCGTCCCTCAAAGCAAACCTGTAGAGAAAGGATCCAAGAACTCAGTGTTAGCCCTTTGGGTTACGTACCATACTATTGTCTTGTGTGGTTTTGTGACTTGTGGGGTCCCAGACAATACAAGTAATACCCTGGGAAAGACAACAGGCCATGAAGTTAACCTGGATCCCAAACAAATATAATCACTACCCTAAATCCCAGCTAACACACATCAGAGAGAGGAGTGGGAGCTCAGAAGTTGATAGCTTGGCCATGCCCATGTGGCAAGCCTCTGAGAAAGCTTTCAGGTGTCTTGATTTCTTATGACGTGTCTCACGTTTAAGCAAGACAACCTCAACCAACTAGCAAATCCCAAATTCAACACCGGCCCCAGCCTTCATCTGGCAAAGACTTAAGGTATGGCCTTTGGTGTGCATTCTTCCATTGCTTCTCAGAAGCCTCTAAGAAATTGTTATAAAAATCTCCTAGAAAGACATTAGACATAAGAAATGAATGGCTTGATATCCTGAGCTTCCCCCCAAGCCAGTACAGGCTTGTACCTACATGATGGCTCCCACATTTTGTTCCTGTCAGCACCAAGCCAGGATCCAGCATCTCCTTTTCTTCACTGTCAGATCTGTACACATGGGTCCCTCGGCACCTCAGCTCCGTCCTCTGCATGAGGATAGTTGTATCTATGGCCACTGCGTTGGACTGCAGGGGTTTGGAAGCAGAGCTCTGGCACTGGATCTTCCCACATTTAGCGTCTCTGATTTCAAAGGAAAGGCTAAAATGATTATTTCTGGCTTGCTGAAAGTTTTGTAGGCATCAGCTCTACATGTGAATTAAAGCAGCAGTGTTGAATCATTGCTCAATGGCAAGACATCAAGCACTTCCTAAGAGCTAGCCCAAGCAGCAGTGCTGGGTACTGATGGCACTATTTCAATATCCCCATGGGTAGGCCAGCCTCAACAAAATCACAGATACAACTAAGAAGTTTTTGTCTCACTTTAAAAGCTACATTTAACTTATGGATTTGAAAACTCCTCTTCTGCTACTTTGAAAAAAATATCAGCTAGATGTTTTATAATGCAAAAGGCAGGGGAAATGGTAAACTTAAAGCTTCAGTGTGAAGAGCTCTTAAGAGATCTAAGTCCAACAGGGATGCAACTGGTTTCCAGGAGGCAGAGGGGGGTAATAAAACTGATCCATGTTTCGTTTCATCTACTGGCATATATTTTTGTAATATATAAAAATATCTCAAATGAGCAGCTCTTGGCTGCAACTCTCCCACCTCATCTCACACTTCCTGTAGTTGCCATAGATGTCCTTCCCACAGTTCCCATAGGTGTCTCCAGCGACATTAACCTTCTCAAAGCAGGCGTCTGGTGCTGGCCTTGCTCCTGCATGGAAGAGACTCATGTGGCTACGGAGCCTCCAGCCCACCTCACTCCATGCTAACCACTCAGTTGTTCTATTTCTGGGATGGTTTGAACATGGAAAATTTCTGCTGCTTCTTCCAAGCAAGCAGGGCAGGAGAAAAGGCTCCCCACACTTTGCTGCTGATAACAGGTATGGAAGGTATTACTGCCTTACACAGGATTATAATAGCAGGACGCTACATAATATTGCTGGTTCAAAAGACAGTGTATTTTACTGCAAGCAGTGTCCTTACCAGGCCCCCACAACTGTATGCACTGGTCTTTATATGTGAGGCACATGCCACTGTAGCAATAGGCCTTTCCTCCATCGCAGGGAGCTCCATCGATTTGGTAAGAGTTGGAGGGGCAAAATGCTGACTCGCCAGTGCAGTATTCTGGGAGGTCACAAAGTCCTGCTCTTTCCCTGCAGAGAGTTCCTGGGGACATCAGCTGAAAAGACACAAAGGGAAAAAGACTGAATTATTGCTTGGCTCCTTTGTGGTTTCATGTTTGCACAACGTATCCCTGTAGATGAGAAAAAATTTTGCATGCGTCTCTTTATCCACTTCATCTTAGGCTTTTTGAGGTCAGCAGTGATCCAAATGACTCTGCAGCTTCATTAAGTGGGTGAGCTGTGTACAATCAAATTAATGACTGGATCCCTTCCCTAGGTAGCGATGAGATCATGCACACAAAATATGGATGCCAGATCTCAAGGGGACACTGATCCATCTCCCTCTACCCTGGGGTAGGATCTGATTTAACTCAATCATTTCTGGCAGATGTTTGTGTAACCTATCCTCAAAACCCTCATTCTCTGGGAAGTTTGTTTCACTGTTTGCTGTCATTTCTGCTGGAGACATTTTTCTAATGAGTAACTTCTGTCTCCCTTATTTATGAGTTTACTCAGTTCATTCTTGTCCTTTCCACTATGGACGTGGAGAACAAAAGGGCATGCACATGTAGGAGGTTTTTCCAAGTCTCTTGTGGAAGAAGTGAGTCCAGGTGAATTCCTGGAACATTATTTTCCACATGCCCAGGATAGGTCAGTAAGAGCACAGAGGTAAACGTGCAAACACAAAACTGAGCTTCAGAGAAATGTTTGCCTATGTTCATTTTTGAGTTAATTTGTTGGCAAACCTTGAGATCTTTGGCTCCAAAATCAGAAACACATTTTAACCAGCCTCTATAAGGAAAGCTGAGATTTAAAATTATAGTGGTCGTATGTATACAATTATTTCTGCTAGCATTTCTTCATCAAGCACCTGGGCTAAAGGAATTCAACTGCATCACAGAAAAAGAGGATTCGGAGCAAAGAGAGCTTCAGACTAATCCCCAGAAGAAGGGTTTGCTTTAAATGCTCTATCTAGATTTCTTCTAGAGCCAAAGGAGAGAACTACTCATTCTGATTCACCACACCCCTAAGTGAGAAGCAGTGAGACTTCATTCCAGCAGCACTCACACCTTATCTTAAGTTATCACAGGACTCAATTTAGTCGTCTAGAAGAAAGGACCCCACTAGTTTGATTGCACTGTAGCTGTTGTACCTAAAAATCAGACCATTGCTTGCAGGTGAGGAGCTGAACTCCACATTTGGCTGCGTTTGCTCCCTTTTCCCCTCCATTTTTCTGCCTTACACTTCCACCACCATTATTCCCCCTCTTCTCTTGGGAAAACCAAGAGATCCCACCTTGCACTGATGACAGCAGCTGCCATGAGCACACTCGGCACCCAACTTCAGGGAGCAGGTTCTGGCATCGCAGCAGGGGTTATTGCATTCCTAAAAGACAGAGATGCAGTGGAGATTACAAGGCAGATGCTCAAGACAGAAACACGCCAGAGCATCAAAGTGTGAGGCTGAGGCTAATCTGTTCACGTACATGATGAATTACATGCACACAAAGTAGCACCCTTCCTTCTACAATATGTTCATGATATCCAGCATGTGCTGAATTACAGTACTGCATAACTGTAGCCTCTGTTGCACTGACTGGATACTATAGGTTTTACTTCTTACATGTGGCAAATCTGAGCTGCAGGTTCAAGCTCACTTTTGTCTTATTAGTCAAAGTATGAACTAGGAAAAGTGAGATGTAGTGCTAAGAGAAGCTCCATCACTATCAGGAATGGAGCTGTAGGTAAAGTGAACTTACATATGGAAATGCAACATCTAAGATTGCTTTTTGCTTTCTTTTCTAAATGAAGTTTTCATCACCTCTGCTCAGCCATGGATTACACAATCCCTGAGTTCTGGCATGCATTGCACTATTATACACTATGAGTTAGACATGATACTTTACAACCTTGATTTACATTGTGTGTACATTTACATATAGGGAAGGTATGCACATTTCCTGCACAAACAAAAGCTGTTTACATATCACATAACTGTACCTGTGAAATACATAATAAAATCATAGTGTCCCACTAAACCCCAAATAGCTGGATCTGAGCAATTGTTACCTCCACCTCTCCACAGTCACACTCCTCGCCCTCTTCCAAGTAGCCATTTCCACATTTCTTTCCACCATACATTTTTCTGGTATCCGGCATGTTGGAGAGACACATCCCTCCACCAGACTGCAGATACTTCTCCAGCTCTTTCCTATTGCACCGGTTGAACACCTTGGGGAATGGGTGCCTGAATGTGGACAGTGTAGAAAAACATCAAGACACATGTGGGCAATGATTAGAGAACCAAAAAGGAGCACATGCAAATCCTGACAAGTGCCAAAGGACACAGGTCTCTCTCTGAAGCCTATAAAACTGTGCTAAAGAAGATTGTGGTTTTGTGTGCCTGTTCAAAATCAGATCCATTTAGATCACATTTGAAGATAAGGTGAGATTGCACTGCAAGACTGTCTAGAAACAGTGGCCTTAAAAAATAAACTTCATTGAAGCAAAACACGTTGAGTTAAGTTTGACTTTGGTAGCCAACAAGTATGTCTGTCCTTACCTGCTCACTACTGATGCTGTGGCTTATTCCTAACTGCTTGAAAAAGCCGGAGAATCCAGACTGCGAATAACTGCTTGTGAATCTAACTGCTAAAAATAACATTGCTTTTTTCCTATCTACTGCCTCATTGCAAAGGATGTGAATATTTGGTCCTATGTGAATTATTCATTTCTGTTGCTACAATGCCAGAAGCTATGCACTCTATATGTGACCATGAATGTGTGTGTTCATGCTGCATATTCTACTAGCATGCCACGATGTTTTCACTTCTCACCTAAATGTTCTTCCTTATTTGGAGAAAATAATGTACATAAAAGAAGATATCTATGGGGAAAATTCCCTGCTAAACCCCAAGGAGGAAGGTTTGAGGGAATGGGAAATGTGGCTTTAAGTGAATGGGTTCGTCTGATGTTTTTACATGACTGAAATCTGGAAGCTGGATCCCTGTGGGTTTCCAGTCACTCTCACTTCCCCTTTCTCTCAAATCCAGCTATGTGTTTTCTTTTAAACACAGGCTTTCTGTGGCTCATTGAAACCAAACAGTATTCTTACAATATGCAGTCAATCTGTTCTCATGTCTTCTGACTTAGAAATACAGCCCTATCACTGTGCCTTTTAACAAAAATCTGTTCTTTCCTGAAGCAATCCTTTTTCCTCTCATTACCACATTCTAACACACATGAGCTTTTGTACCAGATGCTTTAGAAACCCTACCAATGATCTATCTATGCATATCATGTGCAACACAGAAATGAAACCCATGCAAACCTCTGCCAAGGTCACACATGTTCTGGTCACCCCTGTTGTACCTGCTGGCAATAGGCAGTCCAGGTTTTGCAGAAGGATGTGTGTCTACATGTACTGAACCTGCTTTGGGTTGGTGGATCATTTGGTATGACAGAGTGGGAAGCACAAACTCTGATGAGGGGCTAGAGGGATCCTGAAACAGTCTATCAGGACTGAAGATAGGAAAATCTTCCTTTTTATCAGTTTAGAGCTCCATTTCTAAATGCTGTCAGGTGCCTGTGCTACCTAAGGCTAATCTCAGGCAGGATAAATTCATTGGGAATATATCAATTTGCTACTGATACATGAGCCAGGGTTTGCCCAGCAGTATTTTCTCTATAAATAGAGAGAACTGGCTCCAACAGGCAGCAACAGACCCACCATCAGTCTGCATTTGTAGCTCTTACTCTACCAAGACCCTTGTAATGAAGCCCTTTGCATTTCTCCATTAGATCATGTAAGATGAACTCACCCAGTTGCTGAAGCCATGATGCAGCCTCCATCTTCTGCAGGGGTATTACAGCAGCCAGCTGAATCATGATTCATGCCAAAATTGTGTCCCATCTCATGGGCAATAGTAGCAGCAACACCAATGGCATTATCAGAGTGATCCTGTGCAAGGTTAAAGAGGCACATCAGCATTTTACCTGTGCCTGTCCTGATTCAATGGGGTACGCAGCATTTCTCATTACTACATGTAGAAAACATCGATTGAAGGTATTCCTGCCTATAAGCAGGTGAGCTAAAGGCCTTCCCAGGAAATATTTTCTTCCTGAGCTTTAGGAGGCATCTATCCTATGCATTCACTGCTGGAAAGATACTTCATATTCTGTATTAGCAATTACTTACCATGTTTACTCCTCCTGACTGGAAATCAGAGCACATGGCCATCACAGGAGCCAAGCCCACTGTGGTACCTTGGAAGGGCACCCCCCTAAAATCAACCCAGAAAAGACCATGAATTGGCACTGAGGCCCTTGAGAAGGCAAGGCAGACAAATGCATCCTGCAGTCCACAGCTTCCTACATATACACAGTATGAGGTGAATACATTTTCTTTTGTAGCATCTTCAAGTATTGGACATCATAGCAGAGCTACAGAGCCTTAAGACCTATTTTTCTTGGACTACTATTTGGGTTTATGGGACAAGCAGCCAATCCTATTTTTTTGTAATGGTCTGGTGCCAAAACGTGCTCCTGCTGAGCTTTGCAACAAGCACAGAAAAGACTATTTCTGGATCCTTAACTGGGAACTGCTTGTGAATACTCAATTTACCATAAGCCAACAGTTGCCAGCTTGGGATTCAGGGACTTGACAGAGTCCTAGATAACATCTCTGAGGTGCAGCCATGCTTGTCTCCTGCCTGATGAGCCAGAATTCTGCATTATCCCTGCCAGCACATCTGAAATGGGAGCCCTGAAAACTGTGCTCAGGATATGACCAGGTAGATGAAATACGGTAGTGTTAAAGGGGAAAAAAACAACCAGCAAAAAACAACCAAACAAAACAATGGAAACTGCATTTCCATAGTGCAGGTTTCTCCTGACTTGCCATTATTTACTGGTGGATAAATTACCATGGAAGAGGTAAGGAGATCTTCCAATGACATCTTCATTGCTGGCCATAGTTACTGGCCCTAATGGGATCAGTAGGATGAGTCACAGGCCATCAGTTAGTTCCCAGCACCATGTCCCCTGTGCCTCAGTGAGATGAGTTAGGAATGAATGACTTCCACACAGGGTTTAGATCCCCTTTACAGGTCTTGCTTATGGTACAGATTTCCTTGAAGCTCTACATGCAGCTGTGACAGATCATGTGCAGCTGCGTGTGATACGCACACACAATAAAGCTGATGCAATTTGATGCATGTATATGGAGACTGTTGCATGGCCTGGGACTTCCACTTTTCCTAACCTGGTTGTGCTCTGGGTGACAGAGCTTAGTGCTGGCTGAGCAGCCTCTGTGTAAATCTGCCACTCCGAATATTAGAATGATACAAGCTTACATACTGATTTCACACCCACCCAAACCACTTGTTAGAAGCAGTTTATTTGAGGAGAAATAAACTTACGTGATTAGTTGGGCATTATCGTGTTTTCTGTGCACTCTCTCCTTGCTACTCCAGGCCAGAAAAGACTTCAAGGTGGAGTAGGGATTCTCACTTACATCACATTTATTCCAATTACTCCAGATCTCCAGCCCCACCAAGGCAATTCGGATATTCAGGGCTCTGTAAAACTAAGATATAGCAAGGAAAAGAGATGACAAAATGAGCACCACTGATTTATTTTAAGATGTTTAAATATTGAGTATGAACCCTGCTAAAGGTTACTACAGATAAACATGACCAGAGAAGATGCTCCTTCTGGCAATGCATTGCAATGTCGTGATGCAGCTCTACAGAGAGAAACGTGCACCACTCATAAACCTAAACTGGATTCAACTAGAGACGCAGAAGTTTCATTTTTAAATGAATGACAAGAAGAGAAACCAAGACTGGGGACTCACATCATGTTTATCTTTAGATATGCCAAAATTCCTGAAAAGGGGAAGGAAGTGATCTGCTGCCTCCGTCAAGTACTAACAGGACAAGTCTTCATGGGCAGTGGGGTGGAAGGAGTTTAAGGGGAAAAGGGGAAAGTGAAGGGAGTAGATCCAAAAAATACCACTTGGTACCACTGCAGGGATGAGCTCTGAAGGCTCCTTCCAGCTCTAGCTGCCAGGATTTCTAGTTGCCAAATTGCCAAGACAGTCTGAAAGAATACCTGAGTCCTTGTCAGAAAGCATTATTTAGGTAACACCATTAATACAGAGATGTATTAAAACAGAGACGCTTGTGATGGCTCCAAGGTAAGGAATGGAGATTCCCCCAGCCCATCCCAACATGATGTCCAACAACAGAACTGTTTGGCAGATCCTCTGCACTGCCCAGGTCACCGGGGAAAACAGTGAAGAAAAACTGCTCCACTGGGAAAAACTGCTGAAGCATTATTCTCACCCACACCAAGGCAGAATTCCTCTGTCACAATTACCATCATTCAAGATTTGTGCTTTGGTTTCCTCATTTCATGCATATCCAATCTCACCTTATCTACGTAATTAGCAGCCTCCACTAATTTAAGCCTTGTTGCTTCAATGTTGAAGTGATGCTTCTGAAACTGAACAAAATGAACATGTCAGGCAGCACAAAGGCAACTAGAAGAGTGGAAATGTGTTAAAACAAGTCACATTACTGTAGGAATAAGAAGGTAACTACGAAAGGAAGCCCAAAAGTTTTCCTCACTGTATATCTGAGTACATGTATATTCAGAATTCATCCCTACCATCCCACTGCAGCGATGTTACTCAAGCAATGGTAGCAACACAGTGGAGCAACCCAAACTTATCAAAGCCCTTAGAGCCAAGGGCTGACAAAGACCTGACAAATATGCCACGTAAAATATATGGTAACATCACTTCATGTCTGAGGCCAAGGCTGCCATAGCACTCTTCATATCTCACTCATACAATCAGTGAGGAATGAATTTGCCTGTTTAAACCACCTGGCAATTAGAAGTTAATTTTAGCAAACTGTTTGATTTAAGGAATTAAAGGTGCTAAATGCTTAGATTTTTGTTTAAGAGACAACAAAACCTGGGACTTTTCTTCTAGGCAGGGCAGACAATAAAGCAAGGGCAGTTAATGACAACACTGCGAGGGTGTCCACCCCAGCTTCTCTGATTAAATGAACAACATATGGCAGTATAATGTGTTTTCTTGAGTTTCCCTAGTATCCTGTTACCCAATAGAGAAAACAAAATAGGTTCTGCCTTTAATTTTGTTCCGAATAAATTACAGCCCGGAGCACTATATGGTTTTCCCTATTGGAGTTTCAAGTTGTAAATTACGAATAGAACCAGCCTGAATCCTGTCTGTGCTGGACATTAAATGATCAGCAAAAACAGTGCATAGTTTGCACTGTCAGTAAGTACATCTGGTCTGCTGCCCAGGCTGGGGATGGGGGAGGGATTGTTAACTTCACTGGGTCTCTTCCAGCCCTATTCTATGATCTAGAGCCTTAAAAATGTCTATTTATATATAGCCGCTACCAGCTCAGGGCAGAGGATAATCACAGTTATCTTCTCCAGAGAGTAAGTCTATTGCAGAGTTAGAAGCATGTTGTTCTGGAAACCCTCAGGTCACCCTAGGCTGAAGGCAGTCTCTCCCATCAATAACTAGGGCCAACCACTGGTACCTTGGGAGGCTAAAACTGACCTCTAACCCTCATCCTTCATCCAAATCACAGCCTGCATCTCTCCCCCAACCTACAGTGGGCTGTTGTGGGTGGCAGAGGGGTCATGGCTGCTAGGACTAAAGAGACCAAGACACAGCTTTCCCTGTCTGCTGGTGGGGGTAGGACCCATTGAGATGTCAAGAGGAAACCTGTTGACCTCCAGCTTCCCTTCCCACCCCAGGAGATGTTGCAGGTGGGATGCTGACTCTAGGCCCAGTGCTCAGTTGATATAAACATGATCCCAGTTCTTACCTCCGCATAATCAGCCACGAGCAGAAGCTCCACATACTTTGTAGTCTGCAGAGCCTCCCGTTTCACCTACAGCAGCAGTAACACAGGTTATTTCCCCAATATTCCCAAAGAAGCTGTTCACAAAACATATGTACAGGTCGTTTTTCCCAGTTTATATTTCACTGGCCATTCCCCCTGCCCCATCACACACAGGGGCCTCCAGATATGATTGACTTATAGCAACCAAGCATCACAAGTCAGTTTAGCTACAACCAGTGCCCATGTGCCTGTCCTCAGCCCTGCTCACCCTCTGGCGTGGTGGTTTCATCCCAGTTGTGAAGTCCCTGAGCCAGTCTTTGGTTGCGTCCCTGGTGCCCTGGTAGCCACAGGCTCCTCTCTGCAGCCTCAAGTCATCCAACCTGTAAATGAAGTGCTGGTTTGGGCTGTCAGGAGCTGGCTCTAAGATATAGCTGGAATTGCTGCTCAGTACGATAAGTCCTCTGTTGAAATGGGAAGCAATAAGAGAGAAAGTTAATTACTATCACAGCAACTGCAGACAAATCCTTCTGCTGCTGCTGAGTTCCCGTCTGACCCTGGCAAGGCACTTATCCTTAACAGGACATTTAGGTCATTAATAAAAAGGATGGGAATATTTTGAGT
>JANHGB010048251.1:0-43396 GCA_026283785.1 Coracopsis vasa
GCAGCCTGTTCCAATGCCTGAGCACCCTCTGGGGAAGGAATTGTTCCTCAGCTCCATCTAAACCTGCCCTGGTGCAGGTTGAGGCTGTTTCCTCTTGTCCTATCACTTGCTAATGAGAGAAGAGACTGATCCCACCTTACTACAACCTCCTTTCAAGGTAGCTCACAAGGTCCCCCCCTGAGCCTTCTCCTCTCCAGACTAAACCCCCTCAGGTCCCTCAGCCGTTCCCCATCACACTTGTTCTCCAGGCCCTCCCCATCCCACACCTGCAAGTTCATTTCAAAAACCAAAAGCTTTTCATTAGACCTCTCATTATGACGTTGTCCATGCCTGAGCTGAAAGCTCCATTATTCCTCTTGCCATAGGTGGCAGTTCCCTGGGTTTAGAGGAACTGTTTCGCATCCCAACAGAGCACAGTAAGATAAAGACAAAGGAAATGAAGTGTCCCAAGCTTTTACATTCTCCCACTTCAAGGTAGCTTGGCGGTGGCCTGGGACTATAACACAGAGCGAGAACACAAAGCAAAAAACCAAACCCAGAAGAAATAAGGAAACAAAAGCCTGAAAACAATGTGCAAAGCTAATTACAAAGAGCATTTTTCATTTGTTGATCTTTCCTAAGGTTCACTTACTTCGGAGTTTCCTGCATGTAGGCTAAGAAATAACATAACTTTGGCCATTTATCTTAGTCACTCAGCATAGGGCCTCTGCTCTCAGCTTGTACTTCAAATCTGCTCTGCAATACATACCACATGAGTCAACTGTGCACGAGTAGCAGGCACGTCCCAGGAGAGCCTGTGTGTGTGTTTTGGGCTAAGAGTCACCAGGATAGTTAAATAGCGCGGTAAGTATGCACAAACATCAGTAATTCTAGTGTAGCCATAAAAATTACACACTATGGAAATACTGAAAATGAAAATCGGTACCTCAGCCAGCCATAAAACGTTAAACTAGCCACGAGTTTGACTTTAGGAGACCAAAGATATCTTTAAAACAAACCATTAGCTAGTTGGAATAAACTCTGCTACTAACCACAGGAGAATGTTACAGCTCAGAACTTACCCCATGAGTTTTATTTTAATGCTGAGTTAGAACAGGTATAACCTTCCTTAAATTACTGAAGAACTGCTCACCAAGTGCTACTACACTGCTTTCCGATCATTTCTTTTTTCACCTTACTCCCCCCATAATATTCCCTATATAAGCAGCCTATACTGCCTAGGTAAGTTGCTTTTGTCCTTTTGCTCAGATCACTTCTTGCCATTGTCTCTGGAAAATAATACATTTTAGAGAAGTATCAAAGCTATTACCCTAAGTCTTCAGAGGTGTAAGTCTAAATTTCATATGCTTCTATATTCCACCCCAGCTGCTGGAGCACATCCCTTTCTTCACAAGCCAAATTAAAACCCCAGCCAGAGCAATTTTGCTGCTGGTCAAATGGACTGGAGCCTTGTGAAAAGACCTTCCTCTTGCTATGTTTGTTTCAATGTTTTTGAAAACAAGACTGCAGAAGGAACACATCTTTTGGGGCTTTAGTCTCAAAGCAGCATCTCTTGGCAAAGTCTAATCCAAACCTATCCCTCGACAGCTGTGACTCATCCCAAATCCAAGTTGGAGATGCCATGGCCCATTTATGGAGATTTCAAAGTCTGACTCCATCCTCCCCTGTTTGGTTCCTCCAGTCTGGGAAACGAAGGCCACATACTAAAAGAACGCATGACTGATGGTGACTTAGAGTCTAAACTCAGGCCTACACTCACCACTTGAAAGTGGCAAGTCAAAGACCCTACACTCAGAAATTCCTTTCCTAAATGGAGCCGCAGGGGAAGTTTGGGATGGGCAGCACTTCACCTCATAAGAGAGTCTGGCAAAGACCAGCATCAAAGCTAACCGTTTTGCCAAAAGCACTGGGAAGACTAAGTCACTGCAAAAATAAAGATTGAATCTCAGATTTAATCTTGAGGTGAGAAATGAAACCTCGGCACGGCACGAGTCAGAGCTCCAGACTTACACCAAAGAGTTGTGTCTACCCCAGCCCCTTTCCTGGTGCGGCTGACGGGAATGTTTCCCTGTCGCAAGGCTGGGAACCCTCCTGCTTTCACTTGCAGCCCATAACTCAGTGAGCCCAATACTGGCCAATGCAGAGAGCGTGAAGCAGCAGCTCCAGGCAGTCTCCAAGCATGCAGGAATGCCAGGGAGGGCTTCACACCCGACTTTGGAGCCAGCACCAATTCCCAAGACAAGACAAGTCCTTGAGCAGATCTCACAGCCTTTGTCTAAAGGCTTACTCTCTACTACCGGCTACTGTAGGGAGAAGCTCCATAAGCAAAGCGTCATATCGTGATGCTCCTTGAAAAACTGAGCACCTTCATCCTTGCCCATGCAGAGAAACTGCCTCAAAAATAGGTTTTCTCCCCAGCTCCCATCTATCCTGCTTTATGACCAGGGCTTTCTGTGCCAGCTTTTCTATTTGTAAGCCAGGAATAACAATGCCATCCCTTGCAGTGCAGCACTCCCGTGATTCATGCCAAATATTATGTATGAATTAGGTATTTTTATTATAATTCAGACCTGCTGACAAACACTGAAGTTTTACCATGACAGATGTGTGATTGGGTGTATGGTGTAGACATTCTTTAGCAAGCTGTTTGCAAAGTCCACAAACCCATCTGCATTCAATTTGATGCTTACACTTATCCAAGGCTATTTATACATCATGGCATTCTTAACCTCAGTGGCTTTGCATCTCCCCACATCTTTCAATCACGTAATTGAGATGATGAAATGGTCCCGGGGGTACTTATTTCATGATACCATTATCAAGACTGTACATCACAGATGCCCAATCCTGGTAAAGCTCTGAAAAGAGAACTGTGAACACCAAGCAACAGCAGTGTTCCAACCAAAGTCATCTTTTGTTGCCATTCACACAGCGAATGACAAATGCAGAGAAGGATGAATTAGGCACAAAGCACACTCAATTTAATTAACCAGGCAAAGAGCTTTGCAGTGCTGACAGCTCGGTGATAATGAAGCTTAGTTATTCATTGCACTGTAAAATGCAAAGCAGAACATCTAACCTGGAGGAGGGAAAGAATAATGTTTGTCTAATTTATCGTGTTTCCAACTGACAAATAACTTAGGCTCATAAAAATAAAGAGGAAGTGAAGCTTTAATCCCCTCTCCTTTCCTGCTCAGTGGAACATATTTTAAAGCATATACTCGTATTCTGGACCACAGATCCCTGATCCTCCTAAATGCTGCTGTGTGTTAGTGGTTTCACACACCACCCCAGTCCTAGTCCAACATATTCAAACCATAAGGCAAGAAATGGGGCATTTGGGAGGAAGGGAGACTCAGGAAATACCCTTGAAAGCAAGGGAGACTGAGATTTTATCCCACTTCATAATGCAGCAGAGAAAGGAATTAAACACACTGACCACATAATCAAGAGTTTAAAAAACCCCACCTCCTTCTAAGCAAGAGTATTTGTTTCACATAACCTTGGGACACAGCCTACATGTCTATGTTTGGTCTGGTCTCCCTAGGTTGCCTGTGATCAATGGACAGACAAATGAAATCACCTTCTGGATCTTTATCAGCTCCTGTTCTGAACAGACCCTTGGGGAAACCTTTCCTCTTGCTCTGATTAGGAAGGGAACCTTTCTAGACAAGTCTCGGCTCTCATGAATCCTGCTGAAGATAGGAGCCGAGTCCTTCCTGCAGAGGCCAAAAGGCTGGGGCAGACACTTCCACAAGATCAGCATCTGCCCACAAGTCTTTCACCTGCTGCTGCCTTTGTTCAGTCCTTGGCTTGAGGACTCCAGAGTGTCAGCATCAGAAAGGTGAGCATGAAGTCATCGGTTGCTGCCATCAGCATATGCAGTGTTTGTGCTCACTCAGAACCAATGTCTGTAATTTCTAGGGTACAGCACACTTGAGTTGTGAGCTCCTTCAGCTTTCCATAAGGTCAACGCTCCCTGAAAACAAGGAACCCTGCCATGAACATGCAGCCAAGGATCCTTCCTGGATCTCCCCTCCTACAGTGTCCTGTGCACTTCACATAGGGAACTTGAAGCAGTTTTCTTCTTCGAAAGAAAGAAGTTGAAGTTGTTTGTAGTACAGTTTTAGGGTTTGAATTCCTGTAAGCTAAACCCCATTATTACTCTCATTGTATCAGCTACACTAAAAGAAAAGAGAGGGACCTAAGCTTGAGTTTACCCATGAGATTGTCCCCAAACACACGCACATTGGGGCCAAGGGACTAAACTCTTTAAACTTCTATTTCATGTCTGCAGGTACCCTATGATGATCTAGGTAGGATCCTGAGGATAACTGAATTACAGTGTTATCCACTGCAGTCACTGAGCAGCTGGCTCTAACCTTACTATGTGCAAGGGCATCATCATCATAGAATCATTTTGTCGGAAGAGACCTTAAAGCTCATCCAGTTCCAAGCCCCTGCCATGGACAGTTCCAAGCCCCAGTTCCAGTTCCAAGCCCCTGCCATGGACAGGGACACCTTCCATTAGACCAGGTTGCTCCAAGCCCCATCCAGACGCAAAATCAGACACAAAACAAGGACCTGCGTGTCTAAGTAGAGGAGAGAAATTTCACAACCACAGACCAGAGTACATCACAGGTCATTTAGGAAGAGCACAGCAAAGCCCAAGACTAAACGCCAGCTCTTCTAAGTCACCATCTAGCAGCTTAATCAAGCAGGTTAAACTTCCACAGCAGATTTCTTCAACTAACCTCTGCAGAGAGTCAGAAGTGATCTACATATAGACAAGAAAAACAAGTACAAGGGCATAAAGCAGCTTAAAATCTCAGCAACCTCCAGCAACACCAGGTTCTCCTGGCTGACCTAGGCAGTAGCCTCACCTAGGAGAAAAAACACCCTGACAAACGGCCTGGAAAACCAGCCACAACCTCCTGCTGCAGCTCTGTCCTCTGCCAGGCAGCGGTCAGAGGAAATTACAAGAGCTTAAATGAGATACTAACACCCAAGTTGCTAATGCCACTGGGGTCAGAATGGAAATTCTCACTAGCCTGCAGAGGGTGGAGAAGGAGGATTCGCAATGGACTGGAATAACACGCAAAGAAAAAGATGGAATTCAAGCCTGATCTCAATCAATGTATGTATAAGTCCAGAAACACCACTAGGACCTTCTCCAGAAATGAACAGCAACAAGGAAGCACTGCTAGGAGTGGAACATTATTAAATCATTCCTGGCAGCATTTTGGAAAGAATTACTTGGATGCTGGCACTTTTCTACCTCTGCTCATGATTCTGGTAGAAGTTTTTGGAGCTCATGGGCTCAATCTGGAACTTATTGCTTATGTGGTCTTTGATGTTTCCTTGACCAGCAAGCCAGCTGGATGGTGGGCACATACACCACACTCTTCATCTGAAGTGACTGTCCCTTACTGGTGAATTATTTGTCCAAGTTTCTCTCTCTGCATAAGCAAGTCTCCTCACAGGAATTTGGAGAGTTTCCGCTGCCTCTCACTTCTCATGAATGGGACAAAGCCCTTACAGTGAACGCCAGTAGCTGAACTAAGATCTATCCAACATCCCTCCTGTGCTAACACTGACTTCTGAACTTTTCAAGTCTTTAATATGAAAAGAGAAATACACTAATTAAAACCAAAGAAGGGCTTAAACTCTGTATCTGAGAAGCCACATGTAGTTTTACTTCTGCAGCGTGACAGTGTTGCGAGTCCACCTATAGCCAGGGCTATACGTCAAAATGGACTGAAAATACTGTAAAGCTTTGCTGCAAGGAAGGTGTCAGTCCCAACACTCCCAGGAACCAGCCTGGGTGGGCTGTGTCCTACCTCCAGTGCAGGTGCCACCAGACATGGATAAACAAGCCCTCAATACTGAGATAAGTGTGCTGGAGAAAAGAGGATTGTCTAGACAACAAAATACTAAGGAAAAACAGCAACAGGACTGGGATCACTGTACCAGAAGACACTGACCTTCCTGACCCTCCAAGCCTCACCCCAAATCCTTCCCACAGCTGAAAGCAGCAAGTCACCAGTCACAAAACTTCTGAGAGCAGAAGGGAGGAGGTGCTGCAGGAGCAGTACGCAAGGGGGAGATGACATTCATCTCCCACATGTCCACACTGGGGCTGGGCATGTGTGAGGGGGTCAACCCAATGACATCAACAGCTTCCACAGCCCCTGCTGGCTCTGTTCCTTGTTCCCACAGCTGGGAGCTGGGGCTGGCCAGCAGCTCCCTCCCGGCACACCCCACTGACCAACCCCACTGATCCACCAGCCACTTCCACGGAGTTTGTGCCATGTGTGGCTTGAACACCGCGAATGAGCTGCACCTTGGCATCAGGACAGGTCTTCTGGGGCAACTCCTTGAAGTTCTCCATTCCCAACATGCAGCGAGGCGACTCCAAAATGCAGTTGTAAGCAAGGCTGAGAACAAGACAGAAAGCTAAAGGGAACGAAACCACACATACCTATCACCTATTTAGCAACTGCTGAATAAGCCTTTCTGTACACATTGCCCAACAGAGAGGAATAGAGGCTCTTCTGAGTGTAACTCAATAAATTTGAAGGGAGGGAATGCCAACACACACTTCCAACTCCAACCGCTAAATAAGGAAACATACGTGGAAATTACAGATGAACAAATTCTAAACAGACCTGGGGGAGTTTTCTCCTTTCCATCCAAAAAGCAATAAATGTCATAGAACTGAGCAGCAAATCATTCAAAACAATGTAGCTTACCAAGCACACTGTCAAAGCAAAAATCTGAGTCACTTAAACAACTGGATGCTATTTCAGGACCTTAGTTTTTTTGAGGCTCATGAAGTGCAAGTGACTCAAATTCTTCTTTTGTACTTGCTAATAACAGGCGTGTTTCTTGGCCATCGCTGGGCTGCAGAGCTCTCAGCTTTGTTTTTCATTTCATTCTGAAATGCCTCCTGACCTCCAGCCATAGGGCCAGGACCTGGGGAGCCCATCTGCCCAGCCTCTCATCCCCAAAAGCAGGATCAGCTCTGCTCTTATCATTCCTGACATGTTTGCTTAAGTGGTTCTTAAAGATTTCCAACACTGGAGGCTCCACAATCACTTCAGGCAATCTGTGTGTGTTTTACAGAAATCAGTGGCTCATCTCAAATTGGATGCTACATTTCATTGGGCTCACTTATGTCCAAAAGAAATGTTTAAAACATGCATGCTAACGTTGAAAGACTGCAGAGCTCATGTACACCAGTGCCCACCACCTCCGCGGCAGTGCTCCTCAGCACACCGCAGGAATGCAGACACATTTGCACCCACTGCTGCAACCAAGGAACAGAGCCAAAGGGCCCTGAGAAGTCTGCAGACCAGGCAGATAGGGAGGTTTATTGGAAGCATGTTTAGGTTAATGATTACAAACCATTCAGAGGTTTAATCACCCAAAGCTACTATTATACAGTGATTTCCCCTCAGCTGAGGAGCCCACTGTGCTGCTATGCACCACAGAAATTTGGGGGATTCCAACATTTCCCCAAGGATTTTGCACATTCCACATTTTTACCACACTTAATTATACTCTGCAGTTTGAGCAGGGATTTTGCAAAGATTTCATCTGCTGCTTTACACTGGGAATCATACAGCTGTTTAACCAGGTCCTTAGAAACGTGCAATTACTTTACCTGCACGGTTCAGCAGTTAGCTTTCCACTATTTCCAGTTACTAAGCACTTAACTGCATCAGGCCACCGACAAGGCAATGACTTCTTTAACTCCCACAGCTCTTCCTTTTGATCACTTAGGTTTGGACCCTGTGGCTCAGCACACCTCCATGCCAGGTCACCCAGCAGCGGGTGCAGCCACATCACTCCCATCTCCAGTGAGCCCTGGGGAGACTCCATGGACCCCAGGTTATTTATTATTTCGTGTTTCTATCTAAGTCAAACTCTTTCTGTCAAGCTCTTCTTTAACCAAATTTAATCTATTTCATTTCAAGCTTATAATTTTCTCTGTTCCATATACTGGGTCAAAACACAAAAGCCCATAATTACAACCAACACGAGCCCCTGAAGCTATGGGCAGCACTGCCAGACTCACCATGTCACAAGCTGTAAGCACCTCTTAGAAAATGCTTTTCATCATCTGGTTTTTTTTCTTCCAAATTCTCAAGATATTTGGCAATTCCCCATTATTCCTCACCACCTTGACTATGGTTTTAGTTTGCTTTTATTTGCTTTACCTTGTATTTGGTTTACATTTACTCACACATGTAGTATATGTTGGATGACTTTTCCATTGAATTGATTTACACAGAAAAATCTTTTTTGAGTTTCTCCTGCACTGGTTTATTTAGTTATTTCCACCATAAGCCCAGGTTGAGTTCCAAGCTGACAGCATATTTTTCTATTTAACATAACACACTATTTGAAGTAAGCATTTCTGATTGTAAAAACACGTTCTCATGGTAAAGTAACAGTTGGGACAAACTAGAATCTTTTGGCTGACAAATTAATTCCGTAGGTTTCTATTTACATCCTTTTGTAGAGGTTTCTGGTTTACAACTTCCAGCCAGGAATTAAATGTGCTTCTTACTAAAAGTGTTGATTAAATCATAGCCTGATATTAATCAAAAGGAAATGCAGTGTGAGGTGCAAGTCACTGTAAGGATGACATAGATCTGCTTAGCTCCTCCACTGATCCAGTAAGATGAGCTGAAGTTAGACAAGTGAGTGGGATTTTCAGGAGCCTCAGTCTCTCCATATCCCTGTGAATATGGTAAGAGCTGCATACACTCAGTGATGTCTGAACAGTCAGGCATCAAACCAGAAACAACGAAATCCACTGATTTTCATGCCAAAGAGGGGACTCATCCTTTCCTGGAAAGTTTTACTGCTCTCAATTGAGAACCAAATTGGGGATTGCAAATGCCTTCTCCTCCACACTCCCTTAAAGAATAAAATACAATCTTTGTCTCTAGCTCTGAAAAGGAGTTAACCCAACCAGGAAACCACAGACTGCCAAGTCTCAGATGAAAGAGGTACTGCACATCAAACAGGGACCCAAGCAGGCTATACGAAAGGGAATAAGTGATGGCTGTTCTTCCATGCAATACATGGTATATTGCACTCAGAGCAGCTTCCAGCATCTGTGGTAGCATCCAACAGTCTGTCACTTACTTACTTCCTATTCCTCTGCACAGGAATTGAGGGCAGGGGAGCTGGCATGGTGGCAGGGTGTATCCTGTTCTGTGGATGTTATTCACAGCTGTGATGGTAATCTAGATCCCTTCTACAAAGAACCGTGATGGGAAGGTAACTGTTTTTCCTTCCATGCCAGATAAAAATCTAGGCTTCCTCTGAAACCTGCTGAGTCAACGTGGAATAAGTAAAAGGAGTGATATACTGTCCAGACCTGCACAAGGGATTGCCTTGTCCTTGGGCAAGCAGGAGGGGGAACTGGCAGAACACAGTGCTCCTGCCCAATTTGGTTGATTTGGTTTCAGACATCTGGATTGTGGGATGTACATTTGGACACAGGTCAAGGACAGTTGGAAAGAAAGGTGCTCCAAAAAAAAAGACCACAGATCCAATCCAAAACTGCTTTAGTAGGGAAAATTTACTGCATGGAAAAAAACCCTACCACACACTATATATCTGGTGCACAAGATACTCTGAGACAGACCTGAACTACATCTTCTGGATTAAGCTTTGAATATCCTCACGATTTGAGGTACTTGAGTTGGCTTGGTAAACTTGATCTTGGTCTACCTCAAATCACAACCAGGACATTTGGGAATCATGACATGTTCACCAGGCAGGTCCACTCAATGGCTTCTCCAACATGCAGTTGCTGTCTTTCATCAAACAACACCTAACCAGCACTATTTTGAACAAAAATATATCAGCAACATAGGTTATGGCCCAAATTTAGGACCTTGGGTTACCTAAAACTCCACAAATTATCCTTCTGCATGAGAGTATGACAATCTTGTTATAACAGGATAAGGAACTGATTCATAGTGAAGAGCTGCAATGCAGAAAAGGAGGCAATCATTGTCAAAGCATCACAGCAGTCCTGCAGTCCTGCCTGAAGAGTTGTTAAAATAACATATTGAGGAAGGGGTAAGGGGGACTTCCCAATACGGGACGCTTAAGATTCAGTTGGGCAGAGTGGGGCCACCTAATGTCAGTCATGCTTTCCCTAGACAGGTTGAACCAGATGATCTTTGAGGTCCCTTCCAACCTGGTAATCTATGAGTCTATAACTTGGTGCCAGCAATCCCTTGGTTTGATTTGGTTCATCTCGTGAAGAAAGAAGGAAGGGTTCAAATAAACCCCAGGAATTGTGCTAAGGCTGCTTAGATTGACTGTGAGTGGATCAGAGGGAATAAGCAACAGCTCAGACTGCCACCTGCTAAACAGTCACAGTAAATAACAGAATCACTTCTCTCTTCCGGACAAGGAACTTAATATATAAATTACCACTGTAAGAATCTGATCAGACCCATGTCACAGCTTTCCTAGGATTCCAACATCAATAGCAGCCAATAGTCACTGCCTGTGCAAGTAAGAAGAGGACAAGCACACAGCAATATCTGCACTGGAAACCCTCCCAGTCCCCAGTGGTTTGTGGTTCAGCAACTTCCCTGGACTGTGCTCAGCAACACAGCTCAAGCCTGTCCTCCCATCCAAGCACCTGCTCACAGCTCCCTGAGGAGGCAAATAGATTCTCCTGCCCTGGTAACACTTCATCCACTGTTTGACAGTGTTTTCAATCAGAGCAACTAAACGTCTTCTGCAATTGTTAATGGAAAAGGAATGCTTGCAGTGTGAGATAGCAGGGGAGAAGCACCAGTGTGCCCGGTGCCTGGCTCCATCCTCTAAAGAAGCGGCAGCCACATGCTCAGTCCCGCCTCACCACTGCAGAGACACCTTGAAGGAGGAAGGAGAGTGAATGCTTATTGCTGGAGAGACAGATGGGAGAACAGAATCCAGAGAGGAAAGGAAACAGCTTAAAGACTTTTCATCTGACACTTTCTTGGGCAGAGGTTCAGGATACTAAATTTGGGCTATGGATTAGGGATGTTGCTACACATCTTTATAAAAAACTAAAACACCCAGAGACGGAAGCCAGGAGGCTGATTGTTCCAAAATTCCAATGACTCAGACACTGGTTGAGATGACACTAATGGCACAGCAAGGCAGGGGTAAGCATGTGTCAGGAGAAGAGGAACTCCCTGGTGTGACTTGCTGAGCAGCCAACAAGAGCAAATACTGTGGTGTTCCTAATCTTCAGAATCTTGCTATTCATAATTACACACATCAGATGCTTAGAAGCATCCTGATCTTATCAGTAGATCTGAGGAGCTCTTGAAGGAGACAGCCTGCACTTGAGAAAGCAGTGTACGGGGTGTGTGTGTGGGGGGGGTTATCCTCTTTAGAGCAGCTAGATTCAAAATGCCCTGGAGAATATCAATGAGGGCTCCATAGTCTTGGAAATCAACCACAGGAAAAAAATGGGAAACACTTTTAAGGAACAGCTAGAATGACTAAAATTGAAACCCAGGCAGGTTTAGGGGTCAAAACAGGGAAGCAGAACTCCACCACAGCAACGTGGCATGTGTTCATAAGGATTACACATACCTTACTAAAGGTATCTACATTCATCGTAAGAGCAAATGGGAGTTCTGAGAAAAGGCAATACCAAAGAACAAAAGCTGTAGCTCTGAACATTGAACAGCTTGTATTAACAGCTTGTACTTCAGGTGCTGCTGCAGCAGAGCCCGTGGAAGAAAGCTGGCCAGGAAAAGGGTCAGCAGAGCTATGCAGAAGTTGGGTGCCCAGGGAAATAAAGCCAAGGAAGCTGAAGAAACTATACTATGGTTTGCTTAGGAGTGCACACACAAAGAATGCTGATGTGGAGAAGAATCACCAAGTAGTTAAGAAAACAAGTGAAACACACAATGCTGGCAAACACACCACCAGCTCTGGTGAATTCACAGGAAGAGCCCAGTCCCACGGGGTGAGGCATGGCTCAGTTTCTACTGACATCTACTGACTGCTCAGTTCAAGGTTCTCACAGCCTCTGGATTGCATCCCACACAGGGCAAATGACACCTTCAAAGAGGGATGCTTTGTACAGAAATCCGGCGGTGCAGCTAGAATCAGGTGCCTGTCCCCCATGAAAACTCTTAACTCAAGAAACTGAAAAGCTAAGCCAAGCCTCTACTCTCACACTGCACACATCCCCCTGGTGTCAGATCACCCTTCAGTAGCACCTTCAGCAGTGTCTTTCTGATTTGCTTTTGCTTTCTTGTTCAGTTTCCAGGCAAGAAGTAAGCGGCTTCTCAATCAGTGATTGTGTACAACACTGTGAATCCCCACTTCATATTCTCAAACTCTGGATACCCAGGCAATTCTCCATCAGGCACAGAGAAATGCCAGAGGGGTTTGTTAGTTCCAATATGGCATTTGAGATATCCTTGTCTTGCATTAACTATGCAGCCTACTGATCTGTGGCCTTTCCTGGTCCCTTGTGCACCCAGCAAGTTCTCCCCACTGTAGATAGTTCAGTCACTAAAGAGGGACCAGTGCACAGCATGTGTGACCAGCATCACACCATGGACCAGTGCACAGCACATGTGACCAGCATCACACCCTGGACCAGTGCATATCACGTGTGACCAGCATCACACCCTGGACCAGTGCACAGCACGTGTGACCAGCATCACACCATGGACCAGTGCATAGCACGTGTGACCAGCATTACACCTTGGTCTCTCAAAGTTTATAAACCTTCAGAAGGTTTTCATAAGGGCTAAACCCAGAAATGATCACATGGACAAAGGAGATCATATAATTGAGTTTGAGACCAACAGGCATGCTTCTGAATAATCAGAGGATGTAATGTGAAAGCAGTCAGAAGATTCTTAGATAAAATTAGAATACATGGAGCTTATTGAGCCAAGTACCCTTTTACTAATAATTTCCCACTATCTTAATTCAGGCTGATAATTTGCAATTACAGTTGTGAAGGGCTCCAAGTGAAAAGCCCTTTTATCAGATGTTTCTGCTGTTAGTCGACTTTCCAAGAGGGAATCAGATCCAGATGAAGGCACAGTAAAATCCAAATCAATCAGCCTTTGACAAGAACTGCAGCCCTCCAGCAAATCCAAATAAAGCATCCTGATTTAGGGAGACATGAATGCAATTAACTGAGGAATCCACATTCATTTATTTCCCTTTGTAAATATTGTTTATTTCCTTAACAGGTTACAAAAATGGTGACACACTGAAAACTCAACAACCCTAATCACTGGGCTAACAAAACCTAAGTGATTCCAGGTCCTCCAAAGGGAACTCAGCTACTCTCAGATACCCACACACTGATTGTCCCTGTCAGAGAAGTATTGGCTAACATTTGTTAACCCGTAAAAAACACTTTCTGAAAGGGGCATTGAAAGAAAAAACCTTGGCCCTGCGAAGTTTACATTTTTCCTGTGTGAAGCATGCTGGCCCTTTGATTAGCAGCCAAGAAAACAGACTGCGTTCCATTCCAAGTCTTCAAAAATTGTATGAAACAAAACATTAGCAAAGTGATTTTTCCTTGTTTTAATGTGGTTTTCAACATTAGGTTTATTGTTTTGTGGTTTTCTGCATGGAGAGCATATGTTTGCAATATGTTTATAATATTCTGGGGGTTTAAAGCTACAGTATAGGCATTTCAAACAGGAGAACACCCTGCAAACTGAGGAACACTCTAATGAAACGACAGCTGATGCTTTCACCCTCCTAAGCCCCTCTGCAAAAGGTACACTAAAGGTAAAACTGATTCACTGTTTCTCACTGGTAAATCAAGTTCTGTCAGACACTGTTTTTAACATGGTATTGTACAAGTGTTCTGTTCTCTCAGGAGTTAGCAATGGTCACTGGTCCAACCTGCTAGAAGGTACCCATCCTTTTAGCCAGGTCATTAAGCTCTTTCAAACCAAGGACAGTAGAAGTACTCCTTAGGGTTGAGATGATGCCGTGTGTTTGTCTGGCCACTAGCAGTTGGGGATACTCAGCACATCACCTAATGCAGCCCCAAAACACCATGCCAGAAAGTCAGGGTGGTAGCAAAAGAAAAACAGTATCAGGTGACTGAAGCCACTTGGGGCACAGACGGAACCAGACACTGAACCAGAAGAAGAGGCAGGATAGAGGAGGAGAAGGAAGAATGAGAGCCAGCAATTCCTGAAATAGTGGCTCCAGAGGTGAAAGGAGGAGAACAGCTCATGGAGGAGCTGATCAACACAACAACGTGATGGCAATCAACAGGGAGTTTTGAAGGGAGACACACACGAGGAACAGATAACACTTGTCTGCCTGTAGGCTGGGTGGTTTGGGCAGGCTGAGGTACTTACAGCCTGTTTCCACTGGCCCCAAAATGAAGTGGCTGTGGTTGGGGCTATCTGCTAAAGCCTGATACCCAAACCTGACACTACAAAGCTGGTGCCTGTTTGGGAAACTTGGCTGCAAGCTGTCTTCAGTTGGACAAGAGAGCACTGTAACCCAACGAGTAGCAATGATCACAGCGACACCCATAAAATGGATGTAGCACCATATCCACTACAACCCACAGACAGCTGTGGAGTGAGAGTCAACCATCTCTGCAACGTGAATGTGCTAAGCAGAGCAAATGGGTTCCCTGACATTCTAATGTCCCCCAAGCTGTGGTCTGAAACAAGCAGACAGAGGAAAAAGTGCTGACATGACTCTTTGAGCAGTCACACGCCCTTCCCTCACACCTCCCCCAGATAGCCTGGCTCCAAGGGCTAGCGTCAGAAGAGGAAAGAAGCATTTAATTTTCTAATTCCTGCTTAAATGATTCACGAGGTGCTTTTGCAAATTGCAAGAGAACACCCTATGAATCAGTCAGTGACAAAAATGAATTACATTAATCCATAGTAGTAATACGCTCAGAGTGCTAGAGTTTCAGTAGAAATGAGCTCATTTGTTAAGCTCCCCGCTCAAAGCATACAGGATGGCTTTGTGCCGTAACATTGTCCCAGAAGACAAAGGCCCACTTTCCTGTTGGAAAAGAGTGCAGCTTGCACACCAGATCTCTACCTTCCATTCCAGGCGCTGCAGAGTGGCATCCTACCATTCAGCTGCTTTCTTGCTCATCTTTCGTGCCAGCACCAAGCTGTCACCTACTAATTGTGGCCTCCTCATGTCACAAACACTGAATCAGTCAGCTAGAAATGGGCCAAGATCCAAACTCCACATCCAAAAGCAGTGGTCATGGCTACACAGGAAACCCAGGCACTTCAGTATGAAAAGAATCAAGCCACTGCCTCTGAAGGTGAGAGTGAACACTTCTAACTTTAAGGCACAATGCAAGAGCAAGACAATCACCACAGCTGGCTTTGCAAAGGCAGTGGCCATAGCCAGAAGGCCATATGAAGATCAGAGAAACCTGGAGTCTGGGGCTCTGTGATCTAGAGCAAAGTGCTGAAGTGATTCTCAGGCAGCATCACTTTGCTTCATTCCCATCACCCCAACAGCTGAGCCCAAAACCTCTGAAAGGTAAGAACTCCAAACACAGCCATGGCCACCAGCACCAGGAATTCCAGTCCCTTATCTTGGTTTCAAACACCTCCCATCAATTCCAAGTGATTTAAAAACTGATCTATCCAATCAGTCAGAAAACTTGAAATTAGAAAGAAAAAACCCACAAATGCTTTGATAATGTTAAAAAAGTTGCAAGAGACCCTGAGGCCAAGTTCAGCGCCTTCACCCCTCCTATCCCATTCCATTTAAATCAGGTTTTCTCTGGAGCAAGTGGTACCTGTAAGAACTAACACTGGCAACCTGAATACAAGCGCTGCTTCCAAATCCTCTGGAGCATGACTTGACATTGAACAACTTGCACCTTTATTTCCAACAGCAGCTTCATTTTAAAGAACTGCTGGAAAATTCATGACGGGGTCTATGAAAAATTACAATAACTACTATGAACACGTTCCCAAATGAAGTGATGGTCTCGGGCCAATTTCACAGTCCTCTCCTTTGCCATGACTGCACATTAGGAATGGAGCAGTCAGTGTGTGTTTCTGCTACATTTTCTCTATCTGCTGCAGCTGGGTAAGCATAGGATGACCCGGATTTTCCCCCTTCTAGTTTGTTGTGGGGATCATCACAGCCTAATCACATAGAAGAAAACCCTGGTCACCCTTTGAGGTCTCTCATTTCTGATGCTCTGGGTATTCTGTACTTATTGCTGCAATAAAATCTGGGTTTAGAAAAGCAGACAATTTAATGCAGGAAAGAATATGTACAACTAAGTGGTCATACAATGCTCTTTTGTCAAGACTAACTTGCAATTTAGAACAAAATTATGCTGTTTTATGAACTGCTTGGGATAGCGTATCATAAACTGGAATTGGCTCCCTTTTTCCCTAGTGTCTTCCTAGCATCATGCCTGTATGAAAGCAGACAACCAGGTGCAGCCTGCATGGTACATACACAGCCTCCACACTCCTCCTCCCTCCTGCACACAACCTGGCTGGACTCAAACTGCCTCCTAACAGAGACACCAGCATTCTGACAATGAAAATTAACACTTCAAGCAATAACTTAGATCCAAATCCATTATGAAAACAGGGAATTTGAGCAGACATTCATTTTTCCATGTTTTTTACACTGTGTGGTTTCAGATTTTGCTTCCCTTCAAAAGGCAGCGTGTTGTAGTTGACAGCTCCCAGCCTGTTTCACTGAACTGCTTCTTAATGTACTAGCAAACTGTGGGAGCACTTGGGATGGAAAGGATACCATGTTTTGTGTTACACACACACACGTCTTGGTTGAGGAAAAACATTTCTCTTGGTAGAACATTTTTCACTGAAAAAAATGCTCAGTGAAATCCAAGTCTGGGGGAAATGTTGCGTGATGTTTTTTCGAGAACACAGGCCCTAAATTTGGGGTGAAATCTGACCTCAGATTGTTCCCTTCTGGCTGCATTTTATTTTGACTGGGTTGACTATTTTTCCCCATTTTGCTGGGTAGCACTTTTTCAGTTGGCTTTTCAAATGTCCCTCAGCTTTGGCATCCAAAAGCCAAAGCAGAACCCAGCAATTCTGCAGTAAAGCGGTTCTACATACAGAGACCAGGGTTACAAACCTGTATTGCCTTCTGAAACTCGTGAAGGATCTTTCCTACCTAAAAGCAGTGGTTACAAGTCTGATCCTTAGACCACTAGAGGTCCACAGAGCTGTTTCTGCTAAAGTAGCGAAGAATGCACAACTTAAACAATAGTTTTTACTCCTCTGACCTTGAAAGTTTCAAGTGTCTCATTTTAAGGGTTGAACTTGTTGCCACACATCTGGTTAGTTGGATCATTTCACATCCACTTTTAAAAGCTTCTTCCATTTTGGGGTGTATTATTGGTATAAGCTCAACCATGAACAAGTTTGCAGATGACACCTAGGGCAATACAAACTGAGAAAGACAAAGCAAGCTGCAAAGGAACCTGTAGATATTACAAAAGGCAACTGAGCCAGATTTCCTTGGTCATTAGCAGAGCAAAACTGCTTTTGATGTGAAGGGAAGTTTAGCACTATTTGGTACCAAAGTATTCAAATCTCCAAGATGAAAATTGATGCTAATAGCCATAAAACATCTAACCCAAGAAAGCAAAAATAAACAACCCAAAGACAAAATAGAATGGAAGTAATCAAGAAGCCATAGCCACTTCACTAGAGAGATCTTTTTTGTTTAGGCTATGTCATGATCTCCACTGTTGTTTTAACATAACCAAGTCTTACACTTTTACATGAAGAGATGAGGAGCTAGAGAGATGGGGAGGGGGAGAAGAGCTATTCTCAAAAGGATAGTTCAAAGTAAAGCCATACTACAAAGAGAAACTCTAGACAACACTGGGTATTTAAAGGTCATGAAATATTTTGTCAAAACACATCCTTCACTAATATAATAGGCACTGCTGATGAAAATCTTAGGAGCCAAACCCACAGGATTGATGCCATGGGGCTGTCCTCACACTTCTCTGTTTTGCAGGATATTTGCAGGATAAGATTCTCCAGCTTTCAAAGATCCTCCCTCACTCTGTGTCCTCCCCACCACACTGCTCAAGTTGCCCCAGTGGGTTGCTGTGGATGGGGTTATACAATGCCACAAATCACATATCTTGACTCCAGGTGCAGAATAAACAGCAGGAGCAGATAAACTTCTATGAAATTAACAGCTTGTTCTCAAATAGCCTCTTCCTTAGCAATAGAGAAAGGAGAAAGAGAAATGAGAACTAGCCTGCAGGAACAAGGTTCCCATTCTCTATTAACATGAATTAAGACATTCATGACAGTCCATCATCTGTAATGCCTCTATGCCAAAGACAAACTAGAGGTAAAACATAAATCCATGCACAACTTGTAAAAAAGATTAAACAGGTTTAATTTGGGTGGGATTGGGCAAAAGGGAATGACACAGGCACACACATACACACAGATCTCTTACTCTACCACTTTGGTGCCCTTTTGCCATAAACAGACCCTTCACAGAGTCTAATTCCTTTTTTGTCTTCCTAAAACCTTATCACTCACATCCTGCCTATGTAATCATATCTGCATTGAGAGCCAAAAATGCTCAGAAAATCCCTATTAAAAAGCATTATCTTTTGCACTCACAGAGCACCTCTCAGGTATCAGAAGAGTTAATTCCTCCTTCAGTAAGAAACCAGGTTATTTTCAACAGCTGCCCTGCTTATAAAGCAACTACAGGCAATGCATTAGTCTTTCATGTCTCCAGCAGCTCTTCAGTCACCATTATAATTAGAGAGAAGATAGTACAGTTTGTCTTCAAACATAAGCTTGCCAGAGGTAAGCTTTTACTGGTGTTCTGAAGTTCAGAAGCTGCAGCTCCTGGTGAAATGTTCTGCTGGGTTTTACAAAATCAGCAATATTTGCTTGCCAATGCAGAGATCATAGCACTGTCCTGGAGCATGAGAACTGAAAAAGAAACAGCGCAAATAAAGGGAAGATCTGATCCCTTGCAGCCTTCTCACACATAACTTTTCTTGATGGAAAAGCAGTGCTTGCTGTAAGATCTGGCTGAAATAGGAATATTTTTCATTGTCCAGCTGAGAAACTCAAGTGGCAACAAACAAAATCAATAGCGAAGATGCAATTGTTTAGAAACAAGTCTCCTCCCTGTGTTACAAAATAACTTTGGATTATTAAAAGCAGAAATCTGATTTTTTTTTCCCTATATACAGGACTTCTGACACCATCCCTTTAAAAAAGGCAAAAATTTCTCTCTGCTCCCTATATGCAAACCTACAGCTTCAGTAACATCTGCTTGATCACACTGCTCCTTCCAAGGCAGAGGTTAAGGAGAATGTCTGCTGTGGTAATCGGACAATCTAACAGTTTGGCTTAGGACATGAAGGATAAATGGCAGGAAACTGGAGGGAGAACAGTTTTAGCCAAAACTGGATGACTGAAGACCAAAAATACTACCGTAAATAATTCACAAAGGAACACAGCCAGGGTCTAACGATGGAAAAGCTTAGATCTTTTGCAGGATAGTAAATTAAATGGAGATGTCTCTGATAGCATGAACAGCACAGCACAGATCACTAATTGCTCGTGTTTGCAAAGAGGCTGAGCACTGGAACATAAGCATATGGTTGGAAGGGTGGTCTGATGACTACAGCAAAGGTCCTGGATTCTATTCCCAATTCTGTGATCAGTATCTTTGGCAGACCACAAAAAAGGTCTCTTAATTTACCTGTCTTACCCATTGAAAAGATAGACAGTTTGAAACTCAGGTTCTTCACCTGGCTGTCTGGGGTGTTAGAAACATAGAATAGTAAGGATTGGAAAAGACCTTAAGATGATGAAGTTCCAACCCCCTGCCATGGGCAGGGACACATCACACTAGACCATGCCACACAAGACTCCATCCAACCCGGCCTTGAACACTGCAAGGGACGGGGCAGCCACAGCTCCTCTGGGCACCCAGTGCCTCACCACCCTCACAGGGAAGAACTTCCCCCTTATATCTAACCTGCACTTCCCCTGTTTCAGTTTGAACCCATTACCCCTTGTCCTATCACTACAGTCCCTGATGAAGAGTCGTTAGCAGACTTTAGTGCTTGGAAAAGCTTTGAGAATGATAAAATACCAGAAACATTCAATATAATTTAGTGCTATTTATTCAAAATGAAAAAGGGAAAAACAAAAGCATGTGCTGATTCACGGACCCAGGCCTCCTGACAAACCTCAGAACACAAATCATACAACAAAACTCAGCCGCTGCTGAACTCCCGGCAATTAAATCAACTAGCCAGACAAGACAACAGCAGCCCTGGTCCCCCCAGAGGCCCTCCCTCCTCCTGCCCAAAGCCTGAAATTCTGCATCTAGCTTGGACTGTGCCAAGAACAATGAAGGTAATGCTACTCCATATCAAGCTGTAGGATAAATCCTAACGTCAAGGGCCTGAAGAGAAAGCACTATGCCAGCAAAGAAGCGAGACGGCCTTCAGTAGATCTACAACTAAGTCACCTGGAAAGCACATAACCACATGAACTGCAATACACTCCCGCAGAGGTTTCCCTTCATGATGCTGCAATGGCACAATGCTCCTCTTTTTCAAGATTCCACTGCCAAATCCCTGGGGCACAAACCCACCTTTCCAGCAGGACAGCACCCGGCTATCATGGTGTTAGTATTCTCCCTACAACAGCTAGTACTCACCAAAATGCAAAGCGGGTATGAGGACTGTGTGGATGCCCCCATTGCAATTTAGGCCAGTAACTGACTGAGGGTCTGGATGTGAAATGGCAAAAGATTCATTTACTCCAATTTAACACATTGCTTACTCAGCACCTGAAGCAAGGCTAACAGTTTGTTAGCACTCTTTGAGGTTTGTTTTATCCAGCAGATTGTACTTTGTGTCTGCAATAAGCAGAGGGTACAGAATGTCAACTAGCCTGCTAATCTGATGATTCATAACTCATTAAACTGCAGTGAGAACAGCAGATATCCATCCATACCCTTAAACTAATCCAAGATAAGCATGTCTACATGGTATTTACACTAGCTAAATTAAGATACTATCAAAGCCTTTCAAGTTAATTATCTACTTGTGGGTACCTAAATCTGGGAGGGGACAAGCAGTTCCTTCTCCCTGCCAGAACAATGTTTTTAATAGCCATAAGCTAACGTGCCCAAGCAACAAACCTGGCCAAGTTACCTGGACCAGTCATTACATTTCCAAGAGTGTTTCCTCTGGAATCACTGTAAATGGCATGAAGAGCCACATCCCCCAAAATGGTGTAAGCAAGGGAAGAACTGTTGTCTCTGATCCATGCATAAGAGAAAAACAGGTCTGTGAACTCATTCAGTGATCTTAAAACAGGTTGGGTAAACTGGGATACACCTGGAGCCAACCACTCTTTTGTCGCACTGGAAGTCAACACACAACCTCAAGTCAGAGGCCAGAGGGTGTAACTCAGATCTCTACGGTTTTAAGATTGCATTTACTTGACCCTCATTAGTTCTAACAGCTGCCTCCTTGCAAGCTTCACCCACAGCTTTGTAGCAGGAGGGGAGATAGATGGGGACCTGCTGTGGACAGAACAGGCTGGTCCTCTGAAATGCCACAGCACATAACTAAAAGGCCAGGTTGCCAGGGCCAAGTTGGACAGGGCCTGGAAGAACCTGCTCTAGTGGAAGGCATCCCTGCTCATGGCAGGGGATTAGAACTGGATGAGCATTAAGGTCCCTTCCAACCCAAACCGTTCTGTGATTCTGAAAAGCAACCTCTCCCATCACATCCTAACAGCTAAAAGGCAAAAACATCAAGTCACAGCTCAGAGTAAATAATCCAACGAAGAAAGACACAAATGCAGTCCAAAAGTATGCAATTAAAAGATTATTATTTAATTACAGCAATTAAAATGACAAAGCAGAGAAATAACATAATTCAGGGATTAACTGGCTACGTGCAGCATAAAGGCACAGATTAGGCAGCAGGGTAAAACGGAGCTGCCCAGAGAAAGGCCTTGATCTTAGTTTACTGGGTTTGCAAAGGAGATTCTACAACTCTGATTGAAAATCGCTTTAGATGCAAGGATAATTGGAGAAGTTAAAGGAAGCTTGGAGGAGGCTTTCCCCTTTCATTTTTTGCCTCTCTCATATCATGCTCTGACTTGCCAGTGTAAAATCTGTGGCAGCTCTAATCGTGAGGGGGCTTCGGAGGGGCAGAGAGGGGAGGAGATAGAAGAGTTTTATTTGATCAATGAGCCTGGATATTATTGTGTCTGCACAGCCTTGTTTCAAACCTAATTATTATAAAAGCTTTGGGGAACATTATCTTCAAAATGAAAACTTCTGTCAAAACTTTCATTAATAAGTTATATTTCTTAGTAGGGTATCACTTTACATAGAGTGCCCAGAGATCTTGCAATGGGGAACAGATTCTTTTTAGATGAAGTACAATATATTGTTTTAGGATTGTGGTAACTTAACATTTTAGTTATGTTTTAGAACCAAAAAGTTCTCAGATTTTACACATGCATATCTAAGAAATGGACTCTCTTAGGCAAGCTCATTAAGAGCTTTCTTTGGTGCTATTAACTCAGAAGAGGAGATAGTGAAAACTAAAGTTGACTGGATAACAAGAGGAGAAAAGCAAAGGAGAAAACAGGGAGAGGGGAAAGGGAAGAGAAAATATTTGCCATATAGAAGATCACACCATCACTACTCCAAAACTCTTACAGCAATACACATTCATGAAAGCATTAACAAATCCCAGAAGGTTCCCTTTTTTTTCTGCCCACATACCATGGTGAAATGCCATAAAAGGATCCAGGCACCCACCAGACAACGAGGAACATCACAAGAACAGCCCCGTGCAGTAAATAGCAAGTAGTGGCAGTAATTACCCCATTCATCTCACTCAGACCTTCCTTGTTAACAAGACCAGAGAAGGATTTGGGTTTCAAAGACAATTCCAAATTGCCAGCACATGGTTGCTTGTGCCACAGGAGAAAGGAAAACACCGATATTTTTACAAGGGCATGTAATGACAGGACAAGGGGGAATGGCTTTAAACTACAATAGATTTAGATTAGATCTTAGGAAGTTCTTCCCTGTGAGGGTGCTGAGGCGCTGGCACAGGGTGCCCAAAGAAGCTGTGGTTGCCCCATCCCTGGCGGTGTTCAAGACCAGGTTGTATGGGGTTTGGAGCAATCTGCTCTAGTGGAAGGTGTCCCTGCCTGCGGCAGGGGGTGAAACTGGATGAGCTTTAAGGTCCCTTCAACCCAAATCAAACTATGAGTCTGTGCTTCTATGTTATTGCAGAGTTGCCAGCGACATGGCTGCACCCAGATGGATGCCCTCCAGTCTGCCTGGCCCTGACTGCCCCACAGCTCTACAGGCAGCTGATGAATGGGGCGTTCAGCGCACCGGCACCTTTCCAGCTGCCCAGCTCAGCCCTGGTGTGATCCCTTCGCACCCATTTGCAGGCAGCCACCAAGCCCACCAAGAGGTCAGGCAGCCTGGAGGCTGGTCACCACACCATTCCTGCCTGTCTGGTTCCTGTCAGCTTTGACAGGTCTCCCAAAACAACAACCAAACCCCATGGAGCTGGTGTTTGCTTACAGAAAACAGCTCTGTTGGGGAAATCCTGACCAGCTCTAGATGCAAGACAAATTATGGAAGGCTCAGAAGTATTTGTAGCCTAAGGATAAATCCATACACTTCAGAAAAAGGCCAGATACTATCTGCTATGACAGCCATAGATCCAGGGCATGTTCATCAAGTGGCACAAACACAACTGACTGAAATGTGGCCACAATTCAGTTGCATTTTTGAGTCATGCTGTGGTTCAGGATAGTTTCCTCCACATTCTGCAGACCTGACAGCATCAGAGCAAAGTGAATGAAATGCTGGGCAGAAAGCTCTCAGCTGCAGAGGTGGATGTGGAATAAACATCCAGAAACAGGAGGGGAATAGGGAGCATCGGTTTTTAGACCCAGTACAGAGTCTTTTATATGAAGAATAATCTGCAGGGGCTTTTGAAGCTTTTCACACACAACCAGAGGAGGAGAGGTACTTTAACACCTTACATATGGAACCAATTGCTAGGGACTCCTCTGAAACTCAATACGCAGGTTTTATGCACAAGTAACATCTATAATACACCTGCATCCAGGAAAGATATGAGAACCCTTCATGTCCTTGAAGCCTTTCAGAATTATGAATGCCTCTTTATTCCAAAGCAAAGAGCATATTTATGCTTATCTGGACCAGTGAATGAAACATCCACATCAAAAGAAAAGTGTCCATTTTTGCCAGAATTTGGAAAGTCTTCCTTATGATCCCACAAGGTAGCCTTAAAATATAACTGAAAGTACAGAGTAGGCAGGTTTGCTTTGGATCAAGAAGCTGATCTCTGTCCCAAGGGCACCAAACCGTGCAGTAGTTGCTATGGTACTACAAGTATTTTTGTTTATTAAATAGCAGATTAAATAGTCACATAAAATGATTAGCCTGCACATTGGATCATTCCCTGGGAAGGCTTATGTTACAAACTGCCTTTCTGGGGAAATTACTTAAGCCTTTCACTTACAAAGTGTTTTGAATCTTAAGCTGGTGTGTTTAAGAGACTCTACTCCTTACTCCGATTTAAGCTTATTTGCGCAGGCAGGTAATATAACAAGACCCTTTTACACCTATTAAAAATGTTGTTGCCACTGTTGGCTTCATGCAGCAAGCTCTTCAGTTGATCCAGTACTATCACTATCATGAATGGTCCAGGCTTGGATTACAGTTCTTTTACAAGAAGAATGGATGTCTTGCCTTGGGTCATAAGAGTGCTGCAGTAGAAGTTAAAGATGAAGCCAGACAGAACAACAGATTCCCTTAAAAAGCCAAGTGCACAAACACTGTCTCCAGAATAAACTTGTTTGATTACAGAAGTTAATGGGGGGATATAAAAACTTTTACTATTCCTTATTTCATTTACCTGCTCTGGTATTTCTCTTGCAGTCCCTGCATCAGGCAGGGCACTATTATGAAAGAGATCCAAAAATAAGCATAAATACTCAATGGTTGATGACTGAGCCTTGGACTGGCTCAGGAGCCAATGGTCACCCAGCCTATGTCAGCACAACCTCAGTTACGCAAAGAGAGGATCTGTCCCTCTGGCTCATGCTACCCAGGAATTCCTACTATTTTCAAGACCCTACCTAAGCTGTGGGTAGAGCAATACCAGATTACAAATGAGGTGGTGTCTCTTATAGAGCTGACCGGCAAAGAGCATCCAATTAGATTCTGAAACCGTAACAGCTCCTCCCCATTTGACAGCCTTCATCAGAAGGTGACTTTGAAAAACACAGACAATGGAAGACCCCAATGGAATAAAAGTGAATCATACACAGATACCACCACAGATGATTGTAGTTGCTGAACAAAGATACCAGATTTCAGCAGACTCTGCTGTTTTTAAAGTTGTCTCCAAAGATAGGTCGAGCTAAGCAAAATACTATTAACATTAAGCAAGTACAGCTGTAGATAACAGATAAGAGCAGTTCTGAGGACAGTATTTGGCATATATTACACTGCTTCATCTGTTTTTCCTGTACCCCCATAAATGATGACAGAACTCTTCTTTGCAACAGTTCCCACAACCAAAGGCATTGATCACTGGAGTTTCCAAGAGAAAGGCAAGAGGAGCCAACACTGGCTCCAAAGAAAACAAAATGTGTACCAAACTTACAAGGAACAAGTCATAAAATTCCCATCAAAAATGCCAGTAGGACTGAAGCAGATCAGCTGCAGACAGACCTGGAAAGTTTACTGCTGAGCATCCTTCTGGAGCACGGCTGCAACAAAGCAGACGCTGCACAGCTAAAGTTACAGAACCAAATACTCTGTCCTCCAGGCAGGAGGAGACAGGAACAGCCCAGGCATTTATCACAGCAGCAAATGCAATTTAAAATGCCCGTTCAACATCGACATTAAGCTTTTTTTCCTTGCTTGAGGTCCTCGGTTGCCATTCAAACCCACAGGCCCTTTGCCCATATCCTCCTGAGGTTATTCTTTGGAGTAACCTCAAATTACCATTTCCTTGGGATGACCACCACACCGCTCCAATTCATTACTCCCTATACAGCCCCCTCAGGGAATGGGGCTGTTCCAGATGACTACACAGATGTGAAATACAAACTGGAGGATGGGAACACCCATGTTCAGAGACGACAAGACTCACAGGAGCCAGAACAGAAACGCTCTAAAGAAGTTCAAAACAGATCATTACACAGCATCTTTGCCTCCTGTAGAGAAAGAGCCATCACGAAAGTCTTGGTGCCAGATTTATCAAGTCTGCTTCACAGCTCAGTTTCCTTTGAGGAAACTAAATTTTGTTGTTTATCCTTACAGTGGCTATCAGGGAGAAGCAATCGGTTGTAACATTGCTACTTTACAGATGAACAAACAGATAAAGATGAAAGTTAACATTTTCTAGTGTGGAAAATGACCTTGGGAACTGCAGCAGGTGTCCTCACTTGGAATGCCTGAGCAGGAACGGTGGCAGGGGGTGATGGTCGGTTGCTTAAGGCTCTCCCTACCCCAAGCCATCAACAGAAGCCTTAGTGGAAGCTGCTTGGATTGGGCAACTCCCAAACCAGACATCCCATAATGTTTGACTGCCTTTGAAGAGCTGACCTGAGCAGTTTGGTCCGTATCGCACGCGGAGTTGGCTGCAGAGCCACAAAGCAGAACTCAGGGGCCTCTGTTGCACAGCTCATTAGCAGTGCTGGGCCACAGTATATTCAGAACTACACGAGCAAGCTCTTTGGATGTCTTCTGAGGAACTCTGAGAGCAAGCAGCAACTTTAAGCTTGATTTCAAGTTTTAATGCCTAGCTGGACCCTTTCCATCTTCTTCCATTTATCTTTTTGAAAAGATGAATTCCTCCATTTAGTTTTAATCCTATTTCTCTCTCAGAGCTGCCAAAAAATCAAACCCGGTTCACTTCAGACAGTAGTTGATTGCCTTGGGGTTGAAGCAGCAACCCAACCGAAACACAACACTTACTACCCTCTGCCTTCTCCTGCCTCCCAAAGCCGCTCCGGCCGCCGCTGGGCGAGAGCTGGCCGTCTGCCTGCCCCTGACCCATGGAGCTGCAGGCACGACCAGGCCTCCTCGGTATCAATCAGACCTGAGTGCTTGCTCAGAGGCAGCTGCAGTCCCAGAGCCAGCACAAAGAGCAGAGCAGCAGCTATTTTATTTACAACCTGCTGACAACAGAGTGGAAATTGATAGAAGCTGCAGGCAGCAAGTGACTCCCTGTCTGTCAGCACCAAATGGCAGCTCCCGTGCTTACTCGCTGGACAGGAGCTCTTTAACTCTTTCTGGCTCAGCCCAGGACACACAGGGGTGCTGCAGGTCTCCACCATGTTTCTATTTATGCCACAGCTTTATGCTGGTGCTTTCCCACTGCCTTCAGCTGAGATGCTTCTGATTCAGAGCAGTGAAAACCAAGACCTCCCACAGTCATGTATTTACTGTACATGTGCGCGTGTTGGACATACTGTACCTTCATACCACACAGTGCCAGATGTCAATACAGAGCACACTGGAACAACTTGATTCCATTCAGAAGAAATGGACTGATGTTATATTTGAAAGGAAAGGGCTCATCTACCCAGAAGCTCAGAAAACCTGCGTTGTCTATAAAGTCTGACCTTAAAAAGGGAATTAGTTAAACCATGCTGAACTCTATATAGACATGTTTTCACTGCAAATGGCTATCATTCAGTTTTAGTCATTTCCAAACAATAACAAATTAAGGTTGATTCAATCCTGAAGAAGAGTGTTTATATGATGATCTAATGCAGTTTAATCAGTATCTTTAATCAATGCAGATTATCTAGACAAGGCTTCATACAAGATTCAATAGTTAGAATCTCAAATACATCAGCATTGTTACTTTTAGTCCTGGAGGGAGATTTGAGAGAGGGTGGTGGGAAATCACATTAACTCCGAAGATCTCAGGCTAAAGACTATCAGCGGCCCAAAAATGTGTCAAAATCCTCAACTCGTATGTGCACAAAGGGATTAAACATGAAACCTGAGTTAAAATTAAAATATGTCTACACTGAGATTTTAAATCAGACAGTACTTTTTTGGGATGTAAACAGCTTAAAATAAATGAACTTTATTCCCCACCCTAAAAGTTATCAGCATGGCATGAAACTGCCTTTCAATCCTCTCCTTGTCCTACTCTCCAGGTAATGGTGCTGAATCCCCTCTCATTTCTGGAGGTGCCTGGCAGCTTCATTACACCTCTCACCCTGACCATCTGGTATCACACCATGACCTCCACCTGGCTGCTGGCCCTCACCACACTAATCTCAGTGCACTGAGGCTGGAGCAGAGGGAAGACGTGGTGCTGGAGGTCAGTCACCAGAACCACCCCTGCCCTCCATCACTAGATACAGCACAAGGGGTCTGCTGAGTGGGAAATGAGATACCTGGAAGGCATCACCCTCCACCAAACCAACTCAGCTTATATGACCTGTACTGTTCATGAATTCACTGTCATCTCAGGTCTCATAGCCAACCACAAAATGTGCATTGAGCACCTTACCTGGCCTCTACCTGCTCCAAAGAGACATGAGGCCCCTAGATAATATCAATCAGCCACGGGATCATATCCCTCAGCCCTCAATAGCTGTCCAGGATACAACACCAGGGCATCTAAAACTGGCTCTGCTTATCTGCATCAGGGAAAACAAACTGCATTTTAACTTCCCTTCTGCAAGATCTATGCAAGGCTTTCTTTCGCCTCTTGGACACATACCTAAAACCCCAGTAATTATCAGTGCCTGGAAAGGTGATTCTCTTTGCATGACAGCAGTCAGTCCTTAGCTCTCGTCCTTCTCATTCAAGACAAAGCTCTAAATCTCTCTGAGTCTGAATTCAGAGCAAGCCACCAAGCCCTTGGCAAGATGATTAAGATATGCAGAAGCTCAGACCCTCTCAGAACCACAAGAGTTCTGTATACGTGATTCCCAATTCACCCATGGCACCATTCTGGAGCCAGCATAACTTCTCTGAAAATCAAGTCACATTTGTATAGGCTCCCAAACCAGACATAAAGTGACTTTTAACACAAGAAATAAGCCTAAACTGGAGTAATTCTGAAGAAAGTGATTTTCTGTAATCCTTCCAGTTACCTGCTGCGAGATAAGCAGCTGCAGCCACAATGTCATCATCATCTCAGTGAAAAGACAGACAGTAATAAAAGAAAATCAGATAATTCCAAATTCCTCTGCTGGCATCCATTCCCCTCTGCTCATCTAAGGGCAAACACTGAAGGGCACCACAAGTGCCTTAAACCTTTCTGTGAAAGGGAGTTGTGGCATTTTCTGTCTCAGAAGCAAGTTCAACAGTTTCAATCCAGTTCACTCAGACTTTTATTGGCATAAGCAAAATCATGTGGACAAAACCACCCACAACTGCTCTATGATTACACTGGGTCTAAATGCAAAAAGCCTCTTGTAAAAACAGCTCCTCGTGTGTTATCAGACTCTTCCACATCACAGATCAGTTGGTCAGATTTAAGCTGTTAGCAAAGAGAGAGGATGATCATTTTAATCTCTGATTTGATTACTCTCAAGATGCTAATCAGAGCAAACAGACAAACTTGCACTTCATCCCTGGAACTTGTGTTAAATCAGTTGTGACTGATGCCATGCTCACACTGAAAAGATGAGCTATGCTGCAGAGGACGTGCAACCCCAAACGGAGAGCAACATGTCACATCAGCTGAACCAAGAGAGATGAAAGCTCTGAGTACTATTGGAGAAAGAACCTAAAACAATCAAACAGTTAAAAACATTTATGGAGCAAACACAAACTTTCCATTAGACAGCTGGTTCCTTACTTGGGGAAAATATATACGTTACTAATAGGAATTATATCCTATTTCCTTTCTACTGCTTAAAACATACAAACAAATTTCAGACTAAAGACATATTATTCATGGATCTTTCACTTCACTGGAATTTATAGTACAATTCCAAACCTGTAATTTTAAATGTTGGCTCTTTTTCTAAGTAATTCACCAGAAGGGGGTCCCAAGTCCCCTTGCTCCTCCTGCTAGTAAGGAAAAAAACCCTGCCAACTTCCACAGGAATTGGTGTATATCACAAGCCACTGCACTGCCCAGACATGACTTCTCACATCAGAGCTGAGGTGAAATACACAGACATGCACATATTGCATACAGCCTTTCTTCTCTGAGGCTCACACCGCTGGTGTTAAACTGGTGGTACCAGAGCATGGAGGCCAAGAGAACTAAATGCAGCCTCCAGCAAGTAGGTGAAGTAACACTCACAATCCAGTGTTCTAACAGAAGGAAACCTGCCACCAAGCTATTACTGCAGGAATCTGCTGCTGAGCGGGGCATGGGCTGAGGGAGCATCTCTAAGGACAATCAGGGAGCTCTTGCCTCAGGCAGGGCCCCAGCCCCAGCCTGGGGAGATTCTGGAGCATGGCAGGGATGGAGCAGAGCACAATGCATGTCACTGAGGGCTTCCAGCCAAGTCGTGGAGATTTTGGCTGAGAAAACAGTGGGCTGGCACCTTTTAACTGTGCAAGAAGGTCTGTAGGAGCAGGCTGCTACCTCATTCCTGGAACATGTGTTCAGCCACCTGTAGGTCACATACCAGAAGGCTAAATGTTAAACTTCGGCTGGGTAAACCCACCACATCACACGTAGCTCTGGAAGTAGATGTGCACCCAAAGTACAAGGATTAACACGTTCCCACACGGAAGACAAACTGAGTTCAGCCCAACCCTAGGCTTTCTCTGTTGGGGTTAGCAGAGGTGCCAGTCCTCTTGGAGGACCATGTGCCTCCTCCTGAACCCCTGGGCTGTTTCACAGACCAGTTTCTCTTCCTTGGCAGGTCACAGGAGCAGACACATGAAGATGGAACTTGATCTAAGAGGTTTCATTGTCAGAAGCTACATTAAAGTCCAGGGGAGTGTTTTGCTGTCACCCTCTTGAGGTCCCAGTGACTGGTTTCTCGGTCTGCATTATGTCAGCTTATTTTATAGCAAGAAAGGGTGGAAATAAATAACCATCAAACTAGCCCTGCCTTTCCTCCCCCACATTCCACACAAGAAAATCCCTCAATCCCTTCGAAACAAGCTGAAACTTACGCCAAACCTAACAGAGCTCATGCAGACGTTGTTATCTTTTGAAATGACACCTTCAATTTAATTATCTCAGAGATTAAATCATCTCCAAACTACTAAGCAAAATAACTCAGTGGTGCCAAAACACTGCATCACACCATGACTTCTCCTTTTTTTTTCTAGCCTCCTCTTTAAACCTTCTCTCTGCCTAGATACACAGAATGGCAGAAACCCACAGATATGCACTCACACCAAGCTTCTGCAAAGCCAATCCTGCCAGCACAGCTCAAGTCTCCTATCTACCTTAAGCCTGACCTCAGCTCTGCTGGTGTAAACTCAGAGCAGTTCCAGGGGATTTCAGGAGCAGGAAGGAACCAAATTTAACACACTGGATTGTGAGTCGTGCAAGTAAAAAGAGTACCTGAAAGTGCACCAGCTTCATCTGAGAAAGTCCAAGAGGAAAATCAAGCTTCAAAAGTCTCCAGTCTTGACTGCTTTGCCTACAGCTCCCTACAGACACATCCTGCTGCCTCATTGCGTGCTGCATTTCCCTATCCAAATCTGTACCAACTGGTGTTTGCTATGCTTGATTATACACACTCTTCTGAACCCACTCCCCCACTCCTGCAGTGGTCTTGGACATCGCATTCCCAGCCGCATTGGCACTGACCAGCCCAGAGATCACCATGGGGATAGCACAGTCCTAGTGCTTGTTGAACTGGGGAAGCTAGGTGCATAGCCAAAATAAAAGCATGTTCCTCCCTTTCCTTCTCCTCACACATGCATGACACTGCTTCAGCCATGACACAGAGGGACAGTTGAGTGACCAGCACTACTGCCCTACAGCAAAAGCCAAAGATGACTCCTTGGTTTAATTTCAAGTCAGGGGAAGTATTTGCCAAGAAGGAATGATTATTCCAGCCAAGCTTGTTAGAACTACAGTGTCCTCTACCATATGAAGGCATTTGGAGCAACATAATGAACTTTCTGAAAGAGCAAGGAAATAATTGCAACCTTCTGGCTGCAGGGATCAGACAGGAGTGCACACAGCCTCGGAAACGGCTTGCTTGGCCATTATAAGCCACTGAAACAGAGTATGCTTCCCTAGAGATGATTTTAGAGCAAGGACAGCCAACTGATGGACCAAGGATGGGATGTGAACCAAAAGCCAGTTTTACCTGGACCCCAGGAAAGCCAGTTAGCTCAGAGAGCAACTGTGTGGGGCAACACACACCCCAACATGCAGTGCCAAGGGCCACACAGGTCCAGACTAAGTGTACTACACTAGATTATGAGCAGTACTACACAGAGGTGGCTTAATCTTAAGAGAAAAAGGACAGGGGAATAGTTTTATGTGATAGTTCTATGATCAACCAGCTTCCATCACTCAGATATCTGCCATTTCTGTTCCAGGGAAAGAAAACACAAACTAGGTGGAGGCATACAGCTGAGAAGCACCAGTATCTTCTACAGACCACCTGCTTATAAACCACAGACAGGTCACTTGAGGTACAGTATCCCTGTGTCCCAACCTGCACAGCATGTTTTTCTTGCATGTAAGAATGTACTCAGCATGTACAGCACACTATCCTTACCTCCTCTGTGTACAGGCAGACACCATTCCTCCTAAAGATCTCTTAAACGTTATGGTAGATGGACGAAGTGTGGCCATCTAAGCCCTCAACAGCAACTGCCTGCCTCAGGTATCAGCCAACAAGACAACCTGCAATAGGAAGTGCCAGGAAGAATGAGATTTTGAAAAGGGCTGGGATCAGATGCTTCAAAAGGAAAGCATAAACCTCCATGCATCAGACAGTAACAGAACTTACTCTTCGATAAGGGGGTTCTCAGGTAGCACAATCTACCTGCTGGGCTGTGCTGTGGTGGGTTTATCTGCTCTGATGCTAGCAGCACTGGACTCAATAGTGGTAAAAAGCTCTGAACCTCTTGAACCATGCAGAAATTCAGGCTGTGTTTGTATCCTGTGACACTGTGATCCACAGACACTGTGTTCATATGCAAACACACAAGTTCACAGCTTTGTCATCTTTTAATTAAAGCAGACAAGTTCTTGGGCTGGGGCTTCTGTTCTGTGTTTATAGCACAATTCAGCCATGGGATTGTTATTCACAACTCAACTTTGCATTCTCCCCTCCCTCCTATCCTCTAGTATTCCTATGCCTTGACAAGAAAATTAACTGCTTGACTGTGCTATCCACTATTTCATATTCTGCTCTATCTCCTCTCACAGAAGAATGGTGCTGAGATGTCTGGAGAGGGATAAGAGCTTGTCACTTCTGCAACACTTTGCCTTTTTAAAAGGTTTAACATTCAGTTCTCTGGAGTCCTGGAAACAAGACATCCTGGCACAGGAGACTTATGTGCTAATGGCATGACACACTATTGGATTTAACTAACCTATGGCCCTATGAATGAGGGTGCCTGTGAGAGAGAGTGGGGCAGAGAGTGAGTAAAGGAGAAAAGCACTATGTCAAGCCTAAGAACTAACCCCTCTGAGTTATCAAGCTGCTCGAGTCAGCAATTTGTTTTATTAACATTATTCCCTCTGGTTTTACATCTCAGTTACCCCTAGCAACCTATTCCCAAACTCCCTGCACTATTCATGCGCTTAAACCCAGCACATACTAACGAAAAGAACCTGGGGCTGCAGCTAACATTGTCATTATTCCCCTGCAGTCCTCAAGATTGATGCCAGACACATACCAGGCAGAATGGGCTATAAAGCAGGGAAGTGGGACAGTGTAAGGAAAATTGTCTCCCATGAGATCCTGCAATTAAAACAACAAAAGAAAAAAAAAAGAGAAGAAAAATACTTGATTTTGCCACAATATTTTCTCTTGAAAACCCTCCCACAGGTTTAGAACAGGATGCTCTAACCTAAAACTCAGAGCTCCTGCGCAAGGTATTTCTTCCTTCCTGCAGAAGCTAATCTGAAACCATGTGCTGTCCCCAACCCAGTCTTTTGCTCCAGTGTCCCGCTCTACTGCACAGTGACCATCTGGCACAGGCCAAAGCTGACACTTGGGTAGTGCAGTGGTGAGGGTATGTGGGACCGTGCTTCCGTCGTTCTGGGTGGAATTTTGATTCACAACTAGGAAAAGCAAAAGGAACAGACTCCTGCGGAAGCTATCAGGCAAGTAGCCACTGCCAGTTCCAGTTCCTCCCCAGATGATCACACCACAAGCAAATCGCAGCCAATCTCCCCACTTCCAGCAGGTCTTGTGTCCCTGCTTCCCTCATCGCCTGTGAATGTCATCTGCTGCTCCAAAGCCCTTAACATCACTAAACAGGGAAAAGCCAGTTAGGGCTTTTTCATTCTTTCACCCAGGGCTGGCGCACAGTTTTGATACAATCAGATAAACAGACTCAAGCTGCAGCCCTCTATTGCCACAGGCAAGGAGGTATGTATCCATCACAGCTACTCCTCAGGTGGTTCTTTTCCAAGTGGACTTCCTTCAAGACTGTTGGGGTCATCTTGTACTCACAGTCAAGGATAGGGTCTTAAGGTGAGCTACCACTTCCCTGTCCAACTTTCCAAACAAACCAAGTGTGTAAGAGTCACAGTCTGCCCTACCAGCATCCTGATGATCCTTGAGCTCACCTTGGACTAAGAATAAATTGCCTTTTTTTCTCCTTGAGCTGAGAATAAAAAGGTTTTCTTCCTACCAGTTTTCCTGCCCTTTCTACCCATCAATTCTGCAAAGAGTGACCTGCAAGCAGAACACAACAACTAACACACTAAAGATATTCAGCAAAGTTTAGGATACGTTGTGGTGTCCAGTTACAAAATGGCATAAATTACATCCTGGAACGCATTATGTCCTGCTATGTTAGACAAGAGGAAATGTGGTATACAATGAAATAAAAGACATCCTGGAACCTATTACATACTCAAAAGACAAAAGAAAGGACATTACAGGATCGATGTGGCTAATAAATGATGTGTTGGCATCTCTTTTCTACCAAGATGTGGATTAACAACAGATGTATTACACTAATGTCTATTTGTACACTAATCTAAACCAACTGCATTGCTGTTGCAGACAAGAATTTGATAAATGCAGCCCCCATTCCAGCTCCATGAGTCCTGCTGAGCTTTAGGAAAGGTGGGGAGAGGGGTGAGCCACTCCCGGAGTTTCCCTTTCCAGAGTTCAGGCACTTGCTCTCACCTATTTTTCTCACTGGCCTGTTCCCTGCAGATTTCCATCTGCATAGCTGGGATCCTGAGAATCCAGGGAAGGGAAAGGACTGCCCTGCACTAGCCCAGAAGCCTGCAGGTCAGCTGCAAGACTCTTGGGCAGTAAGGACTACTTGGCATGTTGAAGCAGTCAAGGCTTTTGAATTTCAGAAGCTGAAGGGTTAAATCCTGGAGCTGAGCAGTTTCCAAAGTATCACTTTCCTCCTCACAAGCCAACAGCCCTCCTGCATTTACATAAGGCCCTCCAGGGAAGGCAGCTGCAGAAAGCATGCCTTCCTCAGGTGGCTGAGGAATGGGAGACACTGCTGGATTTACCCTCTAGTTCCTTTCCACAAAGAGCAGCTGGAGAAGCTTTAGTGGCAGTCTCCAGACCACTGTGCAGTCCCAGCTCGATAGCTGTGACAGTTCACTCACTGCCCAGTAACTGCAAGAGGCAAGCATAGGAGAGCAGCCTTTGCTGCTCTGGAGACCTGGAGGATGGAGACAATCCTTCACCAACCATCTTGGCAGCAGAGGTGAAATTCAGTTTAGTACCAGCTGCAGAGATCCTTCTTCAGGTAGTGCTACTCTCCATAGTACTGGACAGGGACACCTTATTGGCACTCAGAAGCAGTTGTGGATAATGGCACTGCTGGGAGCTGCTATGAGCCACCAAATGTTGGGTACACAACAGCAGCCAAGGCTGGGAATCAGGAAACACATGAGCCCAGCACCCCAAAGCTGTCTGCTTGACCTATTCCTCACCCAGGTTGTGTCTTAACTGCTGTAAAGGAACAAGAACAATGGGTCTTAGGAGGGGAAAAAAAGAAACAGAAGCGTAAGAGAGGATGGAAAGGAATGTGAAGCTGGCTAGCTGAGAAAGCCTAGGTGAATATATGTGATCCCTCCTCCCCAGCCAGCAGAGGCTTGCTCTGTGAAAAAGATTTTCTCTGAAATAAGTTGTATTTGCTTCCAAACCTAGTGCAGATATGTCACCATTCACAGCTCCACTGCAGGAACTAGCAGAGATTGTAAGAAAAGGTGATAGGGTCTGTCTTCACATTGTCCATAGCCTGGCTTATTGGTATGGCCAAGAGCACCACTTGAACAACAGTAGGGTAGTCCCTGTAGAGTTTGTGACACAAAATGCCAAAGCGGGTTGTCAGGCATCACACAAACGTGATGAAAATCTGAGCAAAGAGCCAACAAACAAGTGTATCCACAGATGCCACATACATTTTTCTATGCATATTTACAAGCTTATATTAATGGAAATTGCTATTCTGTGTTAGGCACCACAACCATCTATTCAAGATCAGTGTCACAGCAGGTTTTACGTGGCACACCAGCCACTGTTTTACTTCCACCATGCATATTTAGTTCACAACCCAGCATCATTCCAACTACAACCCAAGCTAGTCCTGTAGTAACCCAAACTTTAAACTTTCTAGAGGGTATTTCTATTAAACAAACCCTCCCTACAGAACTCCCAGTGATGATGCTTGAAGAGATGTGCTTAAGAATTTAATGTGAAACAGAACCTCTGCTTTAAGAGATTATCTATACACACGCACTTGCTAAAGGCCATCTCCAAGTAGAAAGCTGCAGAATAGGTGTGTTCTCCACACACATCATCTCTCTTCTCCTTCCCATAAAAATACTATGAAATCTGAAGCAAAAGGGAATCTCATATCCCAGCCATGGTCTCTGCCTAAGCAGCTCTGGTTTATATTTTCATTTCTTGCATTTCTTCTACTTTCCCTTCCCTGGATGTATGTCAATGCCCTTAAGGTGCTGAAAAAGCTAAGTTACTCCACATGGAGAAGAAGTAGGAAAATTCTCCAACTTCCACGCTGTTCAATATTCCAGAACAGCCTGAAGTTTTGCTTCCTGCAGCACTTCAGCACTTTGGAGCAAGTTAATTTTCCCCGGGACAATGGGATTTGCAAACATTTGTTTGACACTTGCTAGAAGAAGGCTCACATCGACCCTGGCAGTGATGTGATGATAATTTTACCTGAGAAACACACACAGTAGTCTCAATGGAGAATCCTCTTTGTTGGCACATAGTCAGGAAGGGCAAGCCTCTGCTGGCAGCCTTGCTGCTGAGGCAATGGACTGAGCCATAGGCTCTCACTGTGCAGGACTGTCACTAACAGGCCATATCCAATGCTAATTAGGGCTCAGAAAGCTTTGCTTTTGTTTTAGGGCCATTTGAAATGGAAACTCCAAGAACAAAAGACAGAGGCTTTTAGAACACACAGCAGCAGGACCAGAACCCACCACCCATGGAAACTCTTCCTCCAGTGTAGAACATATCCTACAAACCATAGGACAGAACAGGATGCCAGCAAGACTCTTGCCTGAAGCACCAACAGTTCCATAACTCTCTTCCAGCTCCCATGCACCAGCAGCCTGCACTCCTGTCCCCATCAGCCCAGGGAGGAGACAAGTGCCAGCTGAGTCTGCAGCCTCCTGCCCTTGGACCAGCCTGAGAGGGGGACATCTCTGCATTCCACAAAAGGAAGCAAGCACCACCTGGATCAACAGAACACAAAACCAGGCTCCAGACTTGGAAAGATGTGATAAAAGAGGAGGTGGAGCGAGAAGGAAAGGTGTAGGGATAGTGAAGGACAACACATGGAGGAATCTACAGAATCCTGCCCCAGGCTACACAATTCCTGGCTGTAGCCCCTGTCTCTGAGCACCAAACACTTCACATGAGTTAAGACCCTGGCCTGGGTGCTGCTATGGAGCTAGATCTCTGCTGCTTTCCATCTGTTTGTACTTGAACTGGTCAAGAGTCTCACAAAAGAAAAAGTGCCTCTAAAAATTCATGAACAGGGGAAAACTGGGACACTGTAAGTGGATATCCTAGAAGCAGAAGTGAAGACAAACTTTGGCTGACAGCATTTAGAGCTGTAATATGTTTATATTACATCTCCTCCTATGTTTAGTAGCCATTAAAAAATGAAGAAGACATATATATAAGACCCAAAAGCTCTTACCAAGGACTTGGGTTTATCATAGAACAGCCCAAGGGAATGCTCTGGACCTGGGGAGGTCTTGAGCATTCATCCAATCAGAAGCTGAAAAAGGGCCCTAAGGCCACCTCAGCCTGTGCAATCGATTGGAAGGGTGCAGTGGAAATATTAATTGCTTGAGTACTCTTAACACAACAAAGTATTCCAGTGGAAGCAGCTACTTCATGGCCTTGCTGCAGACAAGGGTGCAAGTGCCTAGAAACAATGCAGCAAAAAGGTTATTCCCTACTGATAGGGACAAAAAGGCCAGGAAAAAACAATGGATACAAGTGCATCCAAATGAAAAGAAGTCTTGCTATGATCCAGGAAACTGGGACAGCAAAAAGGGCCTAGGCAAATTGGGATTTTCTGATCACACACATCAGGTCAGGACAGGAAAGTCACAGTTCCAGCACAGATCTGACATCTATACGGCATACAGGAAAGGTGACTTGAGTGCTGTAAAAGCCAGGTACATGGGAGTGAATCAAGGCTTAGGGCTTGTCCACCTAAGTCTTGGATATCAAAGAAAAGTCTTCCCTTCCTAGTTAGCCCACTAACTGCCAGTGTGGACACTCAAAGATCACAGACAAATGTTGCCCCTTTGGAAGCAAGAGCATTGCTATGTGCACTGAAAACAGAGCAAAATAGTTCTCCAGTGTATCTCAAACCTGTCCCTATGGCAACATGAACAGAACAACTTCTACACCATCAACTGCCATCACTGCTTGCTGAGTATTAAACATTGTCTCCAGAGGCCTGCAGTGTAGACAGCTTCCAGGAAACAAAGTAATGTGATTATGGGTTAGAAAAGATCGTGAGAGGCCCAGGTATGGCAAGAGTTAGATCCAGACACAATTACTGGCCTGAAGCAGAAGCTTTACCCTCAAGGGGACACACAGATGGAAGAGCCGTATCTCTGGACACCTGAGGAGAGGAAGGTGCTCCTCAAGTGAGGAGAGGCATCATATCTGGACCTGAGAGCAAAATCCACAACAGGCATCCACACAGTCATGAAAGAAATTCTGGATGGCAGCATGCTATAATGGAGATGACTGAAAAAAAGCTTACTATGAGATTTGGAGACAAAATACCAGTTAAACCAGAAGAATATTCTTGCCAAATTCCTTCACTTGAGGACTGCGTAATTAGGCCAGGGAAAGCACAACAGAATATGCTATAGAGAATAGTCGTGCATCAGCTTGTTAACCCAACAGGCCTCTTCCATCTCCAAAGCCTGGATTTCAGAGCAGGTATCTGACGTGTATGGATTACACCAAGTGGTAAGCCAACAATTCTGATCTCATCATGAAATTAAGCCCAGGCCAAGTGTGGGGAAGTCAACAGACTTGCTAGACCCTTGTTAGCAGGGGAACACTCCCTGTGGAGCAGTGGAGTTATGCCCAAATAACTGATGGTGGACAGGACACGAGTGACTTCTGCATATGCTGTTGTGCAACAGCTGTCCTCTGAGCTTGCAAAGTTTCAGTCCCCAGGTACCAGACTGCCCATAACATCTCAGCTACACTCCACCATTCACATGCAGAACAGCAGCAGGGACTCTAGACAGAAATTCAACTAGCATAACCACAGACAAACCTACTGTAAATAGGATGCAAATATGGCCCATGCAACCCCACTAGGGACTACAGGGATGTTGCTGAGACTGTAAACAGGGAACACTTGTGAAAAATCAAGCATCTGGGCACCACTGTGGAGTTCTCTTTCTCCTATCATCGCATAAAACAAAGCTACCCAAAATAGCAAACCAGTTTTTGAGAAGGTTGCTGCGTATCACCCCGTATGTGACCTTGCCTGAGTCATGACTGGACCCTAGAGTCTTCCTCTCCAGTTCTGGGCTCTAAGTAGATGGCTACACTGCTTCCCTTGAGACCCAGTGAGGCAGAAATAGGAAATGAAATGGAGAACAGGGAGGAAATTCCATCTCCCAACACAAAAAAGTTAAGAGGCAGTCACAGAATTCTCCTGGTAAGAGGTAAAGAAATACGTACGCGAGAGCGAAGGCTAAAGACACAGAAACATCTTGTTAAACTTTTACAGTTTAACCACTGAACAAGCTACTTTCTCTCCATAATTTATACCTGAATTGTGTGTCTAGACATGACATCATTTTAAGGTATGCCTTGTGTTCTGTGGTAAGTTTACAATAACCAGAACTTATAATTGCTGTGGTTCAGGTCAGCAAAAGCGGAAAAAATATCCCAAGCCCCTTCGCAGCAGCTGTTCTTGGTAATGGGTTTAGGCTGTTGTTTTCTGTCAAGGCGACAAGGCCTAGCAAATGCTGAAAGCCAACATTCAACCAACTCCCCTTCCTAAAAGGGATGAATACCACGGAATCTTCTCAGGCAGCTTTATTTGGTATGGTTTGTATTAAAACAGTGAAGGACAGCCAGATAAGCAAGGGCAATATAACATCTACTGTATGCCTGCAGAGATTGACAGCTACGGACACACTAGAGCCTGCTCTATGCCCATGCAATAAACCAGTTATCCAACTAAAGTAAGCCTGGGAGTCTCAGGTGGGATAACAACAAATACCAGCATGTTCTCACTACTGAAACAGAAATCCTGAAGCTACAAAAGCTGGAACCACAGTACACTTAACATGCACCAGCCAACTCTTACTAGAGGAATGAACCCCGTGGTGATAATGGCTGTGGGCCAAGTGACTTTAATCACATGAGGAGCTGCAATCACTGCTCTGGAGAGCATGGCATCCTAATGCATCAATTAAGTGGAATTTACACAGTGGAATGAGGGAGAAATCTGTGTAACCTGAATAACAAATGATGTTTTCGTTCTGGTTTGGGGAGTTTATTTGTTGGTTTGGTTTTTAACTGGCACTGGAAGCATGGGCACGCTGGGTGCCAGAGCCAGCCAAAGAGGAGCAGGAGCTGGGATCAGAGCATATAGGAGGAGACCTCAGTGCACATCAACACTGTCTTTATGGCAGCAAGCAAAGAATCTGTGCTGTCACATAAAATGCAACCCAAAGATCCTAAAGAGAAACCTGGGTCTACAGATGCATTGGGTGGAACTCATAGTCCATACCATGCATCTCAAAAGGCACGGGTCTGTCATACTCAGGGAAATTCCAGTTGGAAGTGGCCTAAAGTGATCATCCAGTAAAACTGCCAACTGTTTTTTTGACAGAAATACTAACATTGAATGAAATACATCTCAAGGTTAACACCAGCCAGCACACACCCTGCCTTCCTGCGATCTCTACAGGAAGACAAACTACAGCCATGATACCCAAAATAAGGTCAAAGACAGTAAGTTACAAAGGATGAAGTAAGCAAATTTCTAAGTCAAAAGGATACACCATAACTATTACTGACATCTAAAAGGCATAAAAGACTGTCCAAAATCCAGCTTTCATCACCAGTCACGAAAGAGCCAAGAGACACAGGACTTGACAATCATCGTCCCTTCTTCTTCATGTCCCACATGTGATCCAATCCAGACCACACAAGTGCTCACAGTTACATGAATGTGAGTGGGTAGAATCAACATACTGATGTGTTTTAAAATAGAATCACCTTCCCTCGCTATGCAGGTCCCACAGTTCTGTTATACTACTTTTCCTACATATGTAAACATCAGTGGTCCAACTCTCGTCATCTGTATTAGCCAGAGGAAAAAAACCTCAACAACTCTTGATTCCTTCTTAGCTCTTCCAACACCAACTCAGAAACAGGGATCCATTTCAGCTAACAGTAAACAAGAGAAAGGCCATGCTACTGGGCTACACACCTAGATAAGAGGCTGATTATGGCACCCAAACTGAAGCTAGCTTTCTATTCCACTGGTTAATGCGGGCACAGGGCTGTCACATCCCTGCCTGGATCAATCCACATTGATGTGACATCAAATCACACTGAGATCTGGGCCAGCACAAGGCATTCCAACATACATTTCGAATCATATGCACAGCAGGGGACTCATACCTGGACCAGCAAACCTGACACATCGTTGTAATGCAGGGTTTGTGCAGAGCTACACTGATTATTCACAGGGAGCAGCCCACAGAGTCACACCATTCAGCGCCATGGGGAGAGCTGCAGAGCAAAGGAAAACCATGACGGATTCTGGCAAAGACTGCTCTGGGATAGCTGATGCTCATGAGCAGTGGTGAAGAGGAAGAGAAAGCAGCCACTGCTTTTCAGTGCCAGATAAGTAAAGAGCAGTGGTGAGAACACCATTGCTCAATAGATCTCAAGGGAGCAAGAACATTCCTGCCCAAATGGTGCAGCTGACCCATTACATCCTCTGTCCCAACCTGAGTGCACATTAGGGTCTACAGCTGGCTTATAATGAAAATCTGAAGTCATCAGGGCTGTTCTGGCTTCAGTTCTTGTTAAAGATGTTGAACATCAGCCCAGGTTTGGTCAAAAGGTTACACAGGTTTTCAAATCATTCCAGCTTGCAGTGACCAAAGGTTGATTTAGGGTTTGCTGTCAGAGCATGTTTGCATTTACAGTTCTACAAGCTGCCATAAAAAGCCAGGTGAAGATCAGAGTTTCTGCTGATTTGAGATATAAACGAGATACAAACCCATGTGGATAGGAAAAAGGATACTCACTCACTCTGGGATCATCACAATTCCAAGGACAAAGGACTGATAAATAATAAGCTTTTGATATACTTCAGGAAAATAGTGCTCTCTTTCTCCTGTCATCTTTTAATGAGTCAGAAGAATGAAACTTACTTTTATTTTCTCTCTCCTGCTTAAAATCAGCAAAACCTAAAGTTTAACCGTTGAACTTGTAGCAGAAAACAGATTTCAGGGTGAATGCTTATATCCCAGAGTTCACAGTTTTCAGTTGTCGAGGTCTTGGAGACCAGCACCGAGTGTCAAAGGACACTCGTTCTAGAAAAGAGCCTCCACTAGACATTAATAGAGCCATCTAAATGCTCATTCACATTCCCCATTACACTGCTCTGTAAAGAGCTTACA
>JANHGB010048254.1:8810-19520 GCA_026283785.1 Coracopsis vasa
GGGGTTTGGAACTTGATGATCTTAAGGTCCTTTCCAACCCTAACTATTCTATGATTCTATGGATAATACTACTAATAATAATGATAAGGGAAATTACAAGAGAAGAGAATATAAAACTAAAGAGGGGAAGGAAAAAAACAATAAACAAAAGCGATGCAAAATACAGTTCTCACCACCTACCAGCTGACGCCCAGCCCTACCAGAGCAGCGATCAGTCCCTCCGGGCGACTCCCCCAGTTTCTATCCTGAGCATGATGTGCAGTGGGATGGAATACCCCTTTGGCTAGTTTGAGTCAGGTGTCCTGTCTCTGCTCCTTCCTGGTTTCTTGTGTCCCTCCTCACTGGCAGAGCATGAGACTGAAAAGTCCTTGGTCAGGGTAAGTGCTACTGAGCAACAACTAAACCATCAGAGCGTTACCAGTGTTATTCTCAGATTAAATCCAAACCAGCACTGTACCAGCTACTAGGAAGAAAAATAATTCTATCCCAGCTGAAAACAGGACACCATCTGAACCACCCTCACCTGCTATTTCTTCTGCATTTCTGCCCTTTTTTTGTGCAGGCTTAGCAAGCCTCAGAACGTATGTATTAAGGTTGCTCTCTGGTTTGGAAAGGAAGGTTCCATTTGTCAGGGTGAGCAGCTGGTGAAAGAACATCTTGAATGTGAACATCCGAGCTAGAAGACACTGAAAACTCCATGGATGTTCTCTTGCTGCCACCCCATGGACATTTTGGGTACTCCCATTTCAGTCAGCAATAACTAAGCAAGAAAGCCCCAAGCCAAAGTAATTCTGTTTGCTCCTTGCTGCACCATATCCTGGAAGGATTCAGGGAATGCCTCTGTATCTCATAAAGTACCATTTAATTGTTCAGCAAAAGAAAGCATAGCAGAGGATTGCATGGAGGGGAAAAGGAAGGGAAGGGAAGGGAAGGGAAGGGAAGGGAAGGGAAGGGAAGGGAAGGGAAGGGAAAGGGAAAGGAAAGGGAAAGGAAAGGGAAAGGAAAGGGAAAGGAAAGGGAAAGGAAAGGGAAAGGGAAAGGAAAAGGAAAGGAAAGGAAAGGAAAGGAAAGGAAGAGAGAAGAGGGATGAGGGAAGAGCGAAGGAGTAGGAAAATGGATAGGGGAAGAAGGATTGGCTTAAGTGCATTTTCAAAACATGCCAGATTAATGACGTGTTTGTGTGTTTGCCCACTGGCCATCCTGAAGCAGCCAACCTCAATGTCCTGAGAGTGTGTAGGTCCAGTACTGTCTGTGATACTGCTGGAGTCCGGAGGGCTTAGTGCCATCCCAAGAAACCCCAGTGCGAACGAACTTCCTTGGGGAGTGGGCCTCAGTTTGTTTGCCATCTGTGCCCATAGAAACAGTCTCAAAGTCCTTACAGGCAGCAATAAAGCTGCAAGAGCCTGAGCTGCCCAGAGCTCCCACCCTAGCAGGGAATCTCCTACTGAGTAGAATGATGCCTGGGGCCTGTGCTTGTCTTTTCCTGGGGGTTACTGTCTTGCTTCTGGCAGAGGCTTTCCTTCCACACTGGCTCTCCTCATTCAAAGTTCCTGCACCTCTGACACTTTCTGTCTGCTTTCTGGTGACTTGTGAAACAGAGTTTTTTAGGGTTGCAAAAAGAATCACCATCAGACATATTAACAAAAGTAATTCTAATAGAAATTTATAAATGTGTGATTCAACAGAATTCGATGGCAAGGTCCACTCTATCACATACAAAAAGAGACTGTGTCAGAATTGGCAATGATTTGTACAGGATTGGGTTAAAGTGATTTATACAGAATTGGATTGAAATAATGTGGATAGGAATCAAAAATACAAAGGAATAAGGGAGAGCCTGCCTGAGTCACGATGTTCAGACTAGAATCCCTTGCTTCCTAAACTCCTGACAGACCCTAGGTGCAGCTGGATCTAATCCTAGACTCAGACTCAGACAATAGTTTAATGGAATTTAAAGGGAAATCTAAGTAGAAGGATTAAAGGTGAAAAGCATAAGGGAAACCCTTCCCTTGAATCACAAGGTTCAGACTGGACACTCTTGCTTTCTAAACTTCCTCTCAGAGAGGAGTCTAGGAGTAGTATGTAAAGAGGCTGGTGGACCTGGCATTCGTTTTACCATGGGCTGTGAGTCTGCAGCACTTAGGAGTGAACCACTCTCCTGAGTGATCACAGTGATTCTGTGACAGGCTGAAGCAACCGGGGCAGAAGCAAGAATGCATAGAGTCACCAAGGGCTGGTAAATACATGGGTCCTGAAACCCTGAAACTCTCATGATGCTGAAGGACATCGTGAAAGATGTCATGTTCATGTGGCAATCAGAAACTATCTCATTTCTGTTGTTGTCTCATTTCTGTTGTTGTTTCACCCCAGGGTGCATTCTCCCAATGCGTGTTACCAGTGACTTTTAACTTCAGGGAGAGTTTCTCAACCTGACCTCCCACCTTGAGCTGAATCTGGCAAAAACCATGAGGGGTAATAAGAAAAGTTTCTAGAAGTACATCTGATGCAAAAGGAAGACCAAAGAAGGTGAGGGCCCACTGCTGAATGGACGGTTAGAGTGCTGGTAACAGAAAACATGAGAAAAACAAGGAACTCAATACCTTCTTCACTGGTAAGCTTTGCTTTAGGGAAACACACGCTGTTAAGCACAGTGGGAAAGTGTGGAGCACTCTGCCCTTGGCAGACACGGAACAGATTAGGGAACCTTTAAAAATATTGAGTATACCCAAGTCTGTTGATCCTATTGGAGTAACCTTAAATGCTGAGGGAGCTCATTTATGTCAGCGCCAGGACACTCTCAACAGTCTTTGAACATGGCAATCAGGAGAGGTTCCTGCTCACTGGAGGAAAGCAAGCACTATTCCTGTCTTCAAGAAGGAGGACTCAGGGAACTTGAGATAGCCTCAAATCAGTCACCGGAAAAGTAATGGAGCATATAATACTGTAAATCATTTCCAATCATATGAAGCATAGAAAGGTGATTTGGAGTAGTTATCATGGATTTACAATGGAGAAATCATCTCTGATGTATATATCTAAGCCTTCAGTGAAGGGATAACTAACTTGAGGACAAGAGGAGAGCATGTGACACTGGTTTTCTTGACTTAAACAAGACTCACATATTGATCCCCTGATGGCCTCACAGAAGAATGACTGAAGTGTGAACCACATGAGTGGAAAGAGAGACAATTCAACACAGGCTGAAGTAACAGGCTCCAAGGGATCTGACAACTGTCACAAACTCCAATTTGAGAACAGGCACTCAAGGTGTGCAATAAAAGTGATTGATACTGGATTCTATATTGTTTAATATTTTCCATTAATGGCCTGGACAACGGGGCAGGGCAAACTATTAGGAAGTTTTCAAATGATAAAAATCTTAGAGGAGTGGGTGATATAGTTCAAAATACAAATAGATGATGCTAGAGTAGAAATATGATCAGAGGAACATAAGGCTTGTAAGGAGATTTCTGGGCCCCTGACATTCTTGGGAAGCGTGTTAGGGAGGGAATGGCTGGAAGACAGCAGGCCTCTCAAAAAGAAAGGGCCAGGGGGGAGCTGGGCAGTTTTGACTATCCCACAAGCCAGATCAAGAAATTGAAAGACATAATCTACTAGGAGAACTGAAAGAATGGGGAAGCAAGTGTCTTAGGAGTATCGGTGGGCACATGGAAGTTTCCTCTTGACACGCAAAACGGGTGGACTCCACCACCTGGGTGAGGCACGTTCCCTCCCTGGAAGTGACTGTTGTAATGTGGTGGAATGCACACCTCTATATTGCATTGCCCTTTCCGTTGATACTGACTTGAGACATTGGCATTGCGCCTCAGGCCAGGAGTGCATCTTGCTCAGATGCCTGTGTCCAGTGGCACCAAATCTCCCCTGGCTTCCAGTCCTGTCTATATACATGACCTATTGTATGCCCGTCGGCAGCCGTGCAGAGCGGTTGGCTGGCGGGGGGCTCCCATCAGAAGGTGGAGGTGGGAGACGTGGAGAAGGTTCCTGCGGGTTCTGCCACCATTGAAGTCACTTCGTGTTTTGTTTTCACTTCGGGGCCCTGGCCAAAGAGCAGACGTACATACGCTTAGCAGGCTTGTTTAGACACTTGGGCAATGGCCAACACACCACTGAGTTTTGATCCTACAGAACTGCTCTGTCAGGTAGAGACTCAGATACCCTGGAGCTCTGCCAATGTGATCAGTAAGGAAGAAGCAGGTCTGTGCCCAGACATTGCCCCCAAGGACATTGGGCTTTGTGCATGTGTGTGTGTGTCCGTGTCCCCATGTGTGCGGTGGTTGTGTCTAATTGTGGAAGTGTTGATATACACATTCTGTGATGCCTGTCATGACAACACCGTTCAGCTGTCCTTGAGGCTCACCCTCGGCCCAAGTCATGCAGACATCAGCACTACATCAAAGGGGAGGCCAAAGAGCTGAGGCGGTCACATTCATCAGGAAGGTCCAGCTGTTTCACTCCTGGATGTGAGTGGTGGTGCTCCAAGAGGACGTCACCTTTGCTTTTCTTCTTCCCACCAGGCATATGAGTTCGGCTCAGAGTATTTATTGTTTACTGAAAAACACGTCTGTCAAAGGAATGGGCAGATGTTCAAAGAGCCTTAAGATTCCTTGCCTGAGGGTGATCCAAGCCAAAATGGAGTTGTTTTTCTCCTCATGCTCATCCTGGAGGCCAACAGCCTTTGTGGGATATGGAAAAGGCAGGGAACCAGAGTGCCCAGGTGCTTTTGTTGGGTCAGGGTCAGGCTGAATTAGTTCCCATACTAGGCCTTGAAAAGTGGGAGACCGCAAGAGCTGGGCAGAGGATGAGTCAAAAAGAGGCTGGCTGGCCATTGCCCGAGTGTTTAAATGAGCCTGCTAAGCATATGAGCCTCTGCAGTTCAGGCCAAGGCTGGAAAAAAAACACGAGGTGACTTCAGGTGCTGAATTCCTCCATGCCTCAAGGCCAGGGTGTGTTGTGGAAGGGCGGTGGTGCCTGCCATGCTCCAGGAATGTGCGTGGCAAGCATGCCAGTTAGCGTCTCTGCGAGCAGCTGAAGCGAGATGGACTACAGTATCCTGTGGTCCTAGGGATCCACATGACGCCTGCTGCACCTCAAAGGGCACATTTCTGTCTTGCCCACGTGACAGACGGGAGCAAAACCTCTCAGATGAAAGGGGGAAAGCTGTAAACATCCAGCAGAGCTTTGCAGGCAAATACTGCCAGTTAGCAAAATGCTTCATGCATAAGGAACGCTTCAGGTCCCACAAGGCTTGGAGACAGGGTATAAAAGGCCATGCACATCCAGGACGGCCATCCGCTGCCCTTGCTGCCCTCTCCTCAGACAGCTAGGTAAGTCTGAACCCTGCCGGGCTCTTTCTGCAGGCATGCCTGTGGCTGCGAACGTCCTCTTCTCCCCGCTTCTGCCTCCTGCTCATGACCTGCTCTGTGTTTCAGCTCTGCCTCCCTCGTCGAGAGATGTCTTGCTACAGACCTTGCCTCCCTTTCACCTGCGGACCAGCCCCCCTTGCAAACAGCTGCAACGAGCCTTGCCTTCTGCGGTGTGCTGACTCCACCACCGTGATCGAACCCTCCCCAGTGGTGGTGACCCTACCGGGCCCCATTCTCACCTCTTTCCCGCAGAGCACAGCAGTGGGATCCTCTCTGTCAGCTGCTGTCGGGAGCTCCCTCAGCGCAGGGGGGGTTCCTGTTTCCTCCGGGGGCACCCTGGGATTTGGCAGATTCACAGGACTTGGTAGCGGTCTGTGTGGGGCCCTGCGTTCCCGCAATCTGTATTGTTAGAGCCAGCGGAGCGCTCATCTTGGAAAGAACCCCCAGGGACGGAGAAACGAGATCTGCATCCAGGACCAGGGAGATGCCTGTGGTTCCCAGCACGTGGAACTGGCTGCCCCCTGAATGCAAGGAAGGCCTGTGTCAGTCCTTGACGTAGTGCCCTGCTTGCTTTTTTTCTTTCTGTGCTCTCCTTGCTGCCGCCAGGTATCTCTCTCATCCTCCCTCACGGGCTTCGTAGCTTTTGCCGTTGACTGAGGCAACGCACTGCACCCTCCCTTGCTGTATCTTGGAGAGGATTCTCACCGGCTGCAGCTGCAATGGGGAAAAAGGAGCGCCTTGCAGGCGCTTTGCATCCCATTGCAAAGGCCGACGTCCTCTCGCCTGCTGAGCCCTTGACTTATCACGCCTAGTGCTCTTCCCCCTCCCCTCAAAACACACGCTCCCCGTTCTCATTAAAGAGATGCTGCATCCCAGCCCGAGTCTCCTTGTGTTCCTTTCTGCTGAAACTGCAACTTTCTCCTGGGCAACGCAGCCTGTGGGGCGGGTGATTTTCCCTACACATCGATGCAGAGACTCTTGATCAGCTGGTGCACACTGCTCGTGGCTCGTCCCTTGCCACCTGCAGGCCGGTTGCTTTGTCATGGACTTTTGCTTGGTCTCCCACCATACATCCGTGGCGAGCGGGCGAGGGTGGAAGTGCTGAGGTCCACTGGGGAATGGTAGAGAGGGTCTTTTGGAGGCGTGCTGATTGAGAAGAGGGGTCCTCTTTCTCCCGCCACCCACCCTGTGCCCAGCTCTGTGTTGACTGCACACAGAACCGGTGCAGGCACTTCTGGTCAAGCCAGCAAAGGGACAGCCTGGCCCGGGACGTAGCTGTCTAAGTGCTGCCGCTCTGACTGTCTGAGGAAGGTGATGCGCACTCCCAGGTATCACTGTCAGTGATCTGTCCTAAGAGTTTCGTGCAGGCCACAGGAACGATTTGAGCGGAATGGCAGATGATGATTCTGTCTCCCGTGAAGTCCTGACAGCTAAAACTCCACCTTCTGGTGCGACTCTTGCCCAAAGGTGCAAAACCCATCCTGGTCCAATAAGCCACTCCTCTTCCCAAAACCCATTGCATTCACGAGTTTCATCACAGTGTACTCTCACAAATAGCTGTGCCTGCCCATGGATTTCCAGCACGCTGCTTTCAGCTCTCTTGCTGCAGCTGCTAGTTCACAGCACAGCTCCTGCTGCTGAAGCCAGCACTGCGCACAAGCCTTTGTCTGATAGAAGTGGCAAAGGAGAAAAGGTAACTTTCTTTCCTTGCTTCCTTCCTCTTTGTAACCATCTGGGGAAGCAAGTGTCTTAGGAGTATTGGTGGGCCCATGGAAGTTTATATATATTATGTAATTTATGTATATATTGATCTATATATAGTAAACAAGTACAATAAAGCAAATCAGATATATATATGTGTGCATATAGCACAGAGGAAAATTAGCAATGCATCAAGTCATTACCCCATAGAGAGAACTGTGATTGAGAAGAAATACATCACCAATTACCACTTAATCCTCATCCTCCAGGCCCATGCCTCAGCTGGGAAGCCCCGTTGCAGTCGATGCCGAGAGTCTCAGGGAATTGGGAAAGCTCCTGCGTGGTGCGTCCACCCGTAGGTGGCGCCTCGGGTTCAGCTACAAGAGGGTCCTGCTTTTATATCCTTAGAAACACAAAGGGCTTTATGCCAGCTCTGTCACTGTTTACTCGTGGGGCCGTGCAGTTTCTCGTCATCTCAGTGTTGGCTGTGCCGAGAGCATTGGCCAGGCGCTCCGGCGTGCCCAAGTGGGAAGCTCATAGAACAGCTGCACCCTCATGTTTTCCTGCCTCTTTCTGATAAACAATCATAAATATAAATATACCTTATTGAATATACTTTATCAAAAACATTCTGTTTCTCATGACCATGAGCAGAGATCAAGTTTCAATTTCATTTTCATCCATTACAAGTTGGAGCAAGACCAGAGGAGGGCCACCAGGACAATCAGGGGGCTCGAGCACCTCCCATATGAGACAGGGTGAGAAACTTGGGGCTGTTCAGCCTGGAGAAGAGAAGCTGCATGGAGACCTCATTGTAGCCTTCCAGTATTTAAAGGGGGCCTACAAGTATGCTGGAGAGGGACTCTTCGTCAGGGACTGTAATGATAGGACAAGGGGTGATGGGTTTAAACTTAAACAAGGGAAGTTCAGGTAGACATAAGGAAGAAGTTATTCACTGTGAGAGTGGTGAGGCACTGGCACAGGTTGCCCAGAGAAGTGGTAAATGTTCCATCCCTGGCAGTGTTCAAGGCCAGGTTGGACAGAGCCTTGGGCATCATGGTTTAGGGTGAGGTGTCTCATGGTAGCGGGGTTGGAATTGAATGGTCTTAAGTTCCTTTCCAGCCCAAACCATTCTATGATTCTATGGTGTTTCTTGATAGGTTGGCAAGTGAGAGGAAATCCCTGAGAGGAAAACTGAGTTCCCTCTCCTTATAATTGTGATGCTGCCCTGGGAAGAGGTATTACCCTACTTGGATGTAGGCGTTACAGCCTTGCCCCATGTATCAGAGCCTTCATTTGGTGGTGTTTCAGACTGTTATGCCAAAGATCCTACTTTGAAGACTCAGAGAAGGCAGCATCTCAGACTCATGCCTTCACTGTGGGCCTAGCCAGAGCAAACCTCAGCATGTTCTGTGCAGGGACAAAGCACTCAGGATTCACCCTTCTCAGACCTCAGCTTAAGTTGATTTTCCATTAAGAGAATATGTTAGATTCTGAGCAGGCAGGCAGGCTGGTGAGCCATTTGGTGCCCAAGGCATGTGTGACTTGGATCCTCAGCCAATCTCTGTTTTCAAATCACTTATATCAGCACTTAATCCCAGTGCATTGTTACCAAGAAAAGCCCTGGGGCTTAAGCATCTGCAGCATCAGCCTAAGTTAGGTCATGAGAGTTGATGTTCTCCTTTTTTTTTTTGTTTTTTTTTTTAAGGTTCTTATTCACAAGAGAGAAGAAAAAAATGCTCTGAAAACTTCATGCTTTCAGACATCAATCCCACTTCACTGCTTGTTCTGAAGAAGGAACTGAGTCCAGCAAAAGGCCAGCATACATGCCCTTGCTTCTGGCTTCCTTTTAAAGACAGCAAGATGGTCTCAATTTTCCAAACTAAGCACCGTGTTTTTTCTTTTGGAACTCAGCTGCTTAGCATTTGTGCTACTATTGGCAAATAATGTGTTGTATTATTGACAACTGTCAATATCTCAGCTGGGTCACTATGGCATAGGGGATGCCTATTTTCCCTTTTACTTCAGCATGTGCACAAAAAATGTGTGAACATACACACAAGAAGTGTGTATATTCAGGAAATAGCACCTGACTTGTTACCATGTGTGTGTTTTGCTTCCATATGGGTTTTGAAAAGTCCACTCTGTGCAGATTGCCCTTCTGGGCAATCAAGGGAATATCTGTCTCTCATTGAGTTTGCTTTAGGTACTGAAGGCCATATTCATTCCTTATGGTATGTAATCTCCAGCTACATGTCTTCCCCTAAAGGCCTGCAATGCTGCAGTATTTACTGCAGGGACACTGCAGGACATTTATTTATGTGCAGGGACACCTTCCACTAGAGCAGGTTGCTCCAAGCCGTGTTCAGCCTGGCCTTGAACACTGCCAGGTATGGGGCAGCCATAGCTTTTCTGGGCAACCTGTGCCAGCGCCTCACCACCCTCATAGTGAAATTTTTTTCCTAATTTCGAATTGAAATCTACCTTCTAAATGTGAAAATTCAGTGTTCAAGTCCTGGTTCAGGGGACAGCTTGGCTATGTGATACATTTGCTTTAGGAAATTGACTTCAGTAAAGCATGGCAACACCAAACACCCATGCAGTGATGACAGGATAACTTTGAAAACTATGTCTCCACAGACAGGACTAAGTTCAGAGGAGTAAAAACTAGCATTCACTGGCTTTGTTGCACTGGGAACCACCTGGAAAAGATAACAGAATGCAATTCCACATGATATGCCCTGGAAAGCATTTTACTTCTGCCTTCCCTGGACTACTTGCAAAGTCGCTGTTCCTGTGATCTTCAGGCACACAATAGTATTATACCTTCAGCTGGAAGGAGCCTTGCTTATGTTCTGCTCTCTTGGGAAGGTGTTTGCATACTTGGTTTTGGTGGCTGCCACGCACTACCCAGACTCTGAAAGTGAGACATTACATCTAAAGATGGACTTAGCAGATGTGGTCAGCATAGCAAAGCTAACCAGAGCTGTACCTGTGTGAATTTCGCAGATAATGCCTGAAGCAGAAAACATCTTCCTTCCACTTCTCCTCCCACCCTACCAAACCAAATCAAACCAAACCAGACCAAACCTAACCTAACCCAACCCAACCCAACCCAACTAAAACAACTATGGGAAATTTCTAGAGATTATCTTTCATTGTGATGTTCTGCTCATTTTCCATGTAAATCTGGCTGAATTCCTTAGCCCCGCGGAGTGTGCAAAGTTTTTATTCCTTCCAGAAATGGTACCTGCCTTACACCTACTTGCATGTTTGATTTTCCAGTTGAACGCTCAAAAACCCTTCCTGTGCTGAAACAGTGTAAATACAAATAAGAGCGCAATGATTTTGGCCATCCAGGGAGGCCTTTTCTTTCCCTTTGGGATCACCCTGTGGCTTGACTCTGGGAAACCTAGACCACTGGCTGTGCCAGGGACACCTGCCTGCAGGTGGATAAAGAACTGCCTGGATGGCCGCACACAAAGGGTTGTGGTCAACAGCTCAATGTCCAGTTGGAAAACAGTAATGAGTGGTGTCCCTCAGGGATTGGTGTTGGGACTGGTCTTGTTCAACATCTTTGTCGGTGACATGGACAGTGGGATTGAGTGCGCCCTCAGCAAGTTTG